>JAKSZT010053843.1:16180999-16218734 GCA_026826555.1 Tolypeutes matacus
AAAAAAAAATAAAAAAATAAAAAAATAAAAACAATTATTTTACAATTAAAAAAAAAATCTTTACAGTTGATACAGAGTGGGCTGGAGCTCCTGTTAAAACAGCATTGGATTTCTCCATTTTATTTTGTGCATGAATGTGTGTAACAATCTCATTCCTATTGGTCCCCAATACCATTCCCCCCATCACCATTTCTGCAAGAAAATTGTTTATCTTCTCTACATGGAAATTAAATTCAGTTCACAGACACTATCAAAACACTTGTCCAATGTTTCCACTAATGCTTGAATTAGATCTAAAATGCCAACTCACTTTCTGAAGAATCCAAAAAAAAAAAAAAAAGACAAAGTATAATGTGACATAATGTCTACAAATCAGTTTGATGTCAGATCATCCTATTAACTAGATTTAACTCAATTGGTCATAGTAAGAATCCTCCTTTTAAGAAATTAAAAATATTTTCATCTCTTTAGATACAAAATGTAAAGTCTCCGATATGATTTGTTGTTGTATATCTTCAAAATATGGCTGGTAGAACTAGGAGAGCACTGTGTCTTGTCACTGTTGAAGATAAGGATGGGCTCAGTCATGGCTGGCCAGTGCTGACTGGGTAGGCACTGCAGTCCAGAGCTGCCAATTATTTTTTTTTTTTACAAATCAATTTTATTGATACATATTAATAAAGCATAAATCCATCCAAAGTGTAGTATCACTGGTATTCAGTATAATCACATAGTTGTGCATTTACCACTTCAATCATTTTTAGAGCATTTTTATTATTCCAAGAATAGTAATAATAAAAAAACAAACAAAACCTCCTTCTCTCTCAAACTCTCTATGCTTCACCACCTGCACATAGCTGCTATTCTGTTTCTGTCTCTCTAGTTTATTTGTATTTATATTTTGAAAAGACAGTCTTATATATGCAATATCACCCATATTCACATTTTACATGAGGTTTCACTATGTTATACAATCCCATATTACATATTTTAACTTTCCTTCTAGTAATATACATGACCTTAGACTTTCCTTTTCAACCACTGTCAAACCCATATAATAGCTCTGCTGGTTACAAACATGATGATGTGCTTCCACCATTTCTATTAATTTCTGAAGATTTACAACCTGTTTACCAAAATGCTGCAGATATTAACCCTCAACTTCCATTCTCTACTTTCCTATATTCTGATGACTTATATTCTAATTAATAATTCCATGAATTTACACAAGATATTTAGTTCATAATAGTGCAATCATACAGTATTTGTCCTTTTGCATCTGGTATGCTTTACTCAACATAATGTCCTCCATATTCATCCATGTTATCTTATGCGTCACGACTTCATTTCTTCTTACAGCTACATAATATTCCTTCGTGTATATACACCACAATTTGTTCATCCATTCCTCAATTGATGGACATCTGGGTTGTTTCCAACTTTTGACAATTATGAATTACCCCACTATGAACATCAATGTGCAAATGTCTATTTGTGTTACTGCTCTCAGTTCTTCTGGGTATATACCTAGTAATGGTATTTCCAGATCACATGGTAAGTCTATATTCAACTTCCTTACAAGCTGACAAACAGCCCTACAAAGTGGCTGTACCTTTCTATTTTCCCACCAACAGTGAAAAAGCATTCCTTTCTCTTCAAATCCTCTCCAACACTTAGAGTTTTTAATAGTGACCAGTCTAATAGTTGTGAAATGATATCTCATTGCAGTTTTGATTTGCATTTCCCTAATGGCTAGGGATTGAAAAACATTTTTTCATGTTTTTTTTTTTTTTTTTTGCCATTTGTATTTTTTCTTTGGACAATTGTCTTTTCAAGTCTTTTTAATCAGGTCGTTTGTGTTTTTATTGTTGAGTTGTAGTATCTCTTTATTTATCATGGGTATTATATGCTAATTGGATATGTGATTTCCAAAAATTTCCTCTCGTTGTGTTGGCTACTTTACACCCTTTTGACAAAGTCCTATTCAGAACCCCTTACCCTTCAAAATAAGTTTGAAAATTGGCTTGTTCATTTCTGCTAAAAAGAGTGTTGGGGTTTTTATTGGAATTGCATTGAATCTGTGAATCATTTTGGGTAGAATTGACATCTTAATGATATTTAGTTTTCCAATCCTTGAACATGGAATGTGCTTTCATGTATATAAATCTTCTTCAGATTCTTTTAACAGTGTTTTGTAGTTTCTGAATACAGTACTTTTATATCCAGTTTAAATTTATTCCTAAATATGTGATTCTGTTATTCACTATTATAAATAGAACTTTTTTCTTATTTTCTCTTTAGACTGCACATCAGTAGTGTATAGAAATGTTCATGATTTTTGAGTATTTATCTTGTATCCCACCACTTTGCTGAACTCATCTATTACTTCCAGCAGCTTTGTTGTGGGTTTTTCACGATTTTCTAGATATAGGATCATATCTGCAAATAATAAAAGTTTTACTTCTTCTTTTCCTATAAGGATGCTTTTTATTTCTTTATCTATCCTAATTGCTCTAACTAGAACTTCTAGCACAATATTGAATGACACTGGAGACAGTGGGCATCCTTGTCTTTTCCTGATGTCAATGGAAAAACTGATTATGTTTTGCCATTGAGTACAAAACACTTTCACTGATCATGACAGAATGAAGCTGGAAATCAATGATGGATGGAAAAAGAGAAATTTCATAAATATATGGCAATTAAACAACACACTCTTAAACAATCAGTGAGTCAAAGAAGAAATTGCAAGAGAATTCAGCAAATATCTTGAGATGAATGTAAAGGAGAACACAACATATTAAAGCCTATGAGACACTGCAAAGGAAGGGTTGAGAGCAAAATTTATAGCCCTCAATGCTTAAATTAAAAAAGAAGAGCTAAAATTGAAGATCTAATTGCTCACCTGGAAGAACTAGAAAAATAACAGCAAACTAATCCCGATCCAAGCTGAAGGAAAGAAATCATAAAGATCAGAGCAGAAATAAATGAAATCAAGAGCTAAAACACAATAGAGAGAATCAACAAAACCAAAAGTTATTTCTTTGAGATCAACAAAATCTACAAACCCTTAGCTAGACTGACAAAGAAAAAGAGAAAGAAAATGAAAATAAATAAAATCAGAAATAAGAGGGGACATTACCACAGAAATAATGAAAGAGATCATAAGAGGAGACTTTGAACAACTGTCTCAAAAAACTGAGACAATGTAGATGACATGGACAATTTCCTAGAAACACGTGTACCACCTACAATGACCCTAGAAGAAATACAAGACCTCAATAAACTAATCACAAGTGAAGTGGCTGAAACAGTCATTAAAAACCTCCCAAATTGGGGAAAGGATGTAGCTCAGTGGCTGAGCACCTGCTTTTCATGTACAAGGTCCTGGGTTCAATCCCTGGTACCTTGATAATAAAAATAAATAAATAAATAAACCTCCCAAAGATGAAAAGCCCAGGACCAAACGGCTTCACAACTGAATTCTGCCAATTATTCAAAGATGATCTAAAATCAATCTTACTCAAGCTCTTCCAAAAAATTCAACAGGAAAGAACATTATCAAACACATTCTATGAAGCCAACATCACCCTAATAGTGAAACCAGATAAAGATACTATGAAAAAGAAAATTACAGATCAATATCTCTAATGAATATAGATGCAAAAATCCTCAACAAAATACTTGCAAACAGAATCAAAAAGCACATTAAAAGAATTATATACCATGATCAAGTGGGTTTTATCTGAGACTGCAAGGGTGGTTCAACACAAGAAAATCAATTAGTGTAATAAACCATATTGATAAAATTGAGGAAGAAAAATTCCATGATCTTTTCAATTGATGCAGACAAGGCATTTGACAAAATACAGCACCCTTTCTTGATAAAAACACTCAAAAGATAGAAATAGAAAGAAGCTTTCTCAGTATGATAAAGAGCGCATATGAAAAACCTACAGCTACAATTGTACTCAATGGTGAAATACTGAAAACTCTTCCACTGAGATCAGGAAGAAGACAAGGATGCTCACTGTCACCACTGTCATTCAATATTGTGTTAGAAGTTCTAGCTAGAGCAATTAGGCTAGATAAAAAAATAAAAGACACCTAAATAGGAAAGGAAGAAGTAAAACTTTTACTATTCACCAATTCATTTTTGACAAGGCTGCCAAGTCCACTCATTTGGGACAAATAATCTCTTCAACAAATGGTGCTTGGAGAATTAGATATCCATATGCAAAAGAATGAAAGAGGACTCCTATCTCCCACCACATACAAAAATTAACTCAAATGGATCAAAGGCCTACATTTAAGAACCAGAATTATAACATCTTTAGAAGATAATATAGGGGATCATCTTCAGGATCTTGTGTCAGGCAATGTTTCTTGACTATTACACCCAAAGCACAGGCAATGAAAGAAAAAATAAATAAATAAATGGGACCTCCTCAATATAAAAACTTACGTGGATCCTAAGACTTTGTCACAATACTGACAAGACAACCTACTCAATAAGATAAAATATTTAGAAAGCACATATCCAATAAGGGTTTAATATCCAGAATATGTAAAGAAATCCTACTCAATAATAAAAAGACAAACCACAAAACTTAAAAAAGAGCAAAAGACTTGAATAAATATTTCTCAAAAGAGAATATACAAATTGTTAAAAAGGCTCATGAAAAGATGCTTAACATCACTAGCTATTAAGGAAATGCAAATTAAAATCACAATGAGTTAGCATTTCATACCCACTATAATGGCTTCTATTGAAAAAGAGCAAGTGTGGGAAAGGATGTGGAGAAATAAGAACACTCATTCATTGCTGGTGGAATGTGTAATAGTGCAGTTGCTTTAGAAGACAGTTTGGCAGATCTTCAGGTAGCAAAATATAAAATTACCAAATGGCCCAGCAATCCTCTTACTAAGTATATACCCAGACAATTTGAAAACAAGGACTTAAAACAGATACTTGCACACCAATGTTCAATCACCAAAAGATGGAAGCAACCAAGTATCCATCAACTTGTGAAAGAATAAAGAATATGTGGTATATACATATAGTAGAATAATATTCAGCTGTAAAAAAATAAAAATAAAGGCCTGATGCATATAATATCATGGATGAATGTTGAGAACACCGTAATTAGTGAAATAAGCCAGACACATAAAGACAAATATTTTATGAGCTGACTGATATGAACTAATTATAATAAACAAACTTGTAGTTTTAGAATATAGAATACCAGGGGAGAGATTGGGGTTGGAAAATGGGAAGTCAATAATTAAACGTGTACAAAATTTCAATTTAGTTTTATTGTAAAGGTTTGGAAATGGATCGTGGTGATGGTAGCATATTCTTGTGAATATAATTAATAGCATTAAATTATATAGGTGAATGTGGCTAAAATGGGGAAACATTAGGTCTTATTGTTACTAGAATACAAATTAAAAGATAAAGCATAGGACTGTATAACACAGTAAACCCTATTGTATTCAATGGAATAAAGTTAATAGTACAAGAACAAGAATGTTCTTTTAGGAATTGTAACAAATGTATGACACACAAGGTGTTCATAATAGGGAGGTGTATGGAAAAAATACCATAATGCAAACTATGGACTACAGTTAATAGTACTATTTAATAATTTTTCATCAATTGTAACAAATATAACTACCATTAAAAATCAGTAAAATCACATAAAAATGCAATTGTAACAAACGTTCCTCACCTATGTAAGGTGTTGGTGGTGGGACAGTGTAGGGTAATCCTGTATTTTATGCATGATTGATCTGTAAACCCACAACTTGTTTAATAAAATTTTATTTTAATTAATAGCTACTTGAAAATTTAAATTAAATACAACTACTAGTCAGGTTGCCTTCGTACATAATTTTTTTAATATACTTTAAATTTTTTTAAAAGATACTTAGATTACATAAATGTGACATAAAAAATAGAGGATTCCTATATGTCCTGCTCCCTACCCCTCCCACATTTTCCCACATTAACAAGATCCTTTGTTAGTGTGATACATTTGTTACAATTAACAAATTTTGGAGCATTGCCACTAAGAGTGGATTATAGTTTACATTCTCTCCTCCACATTTTGTCAGTTATAACAAGATAAATAATGGCTTGTATCTATCCTTGCAATGTCATTCAGGACAATTCCCAAGTCCCGAAAATGCCCCCAAATTACACCTATTTTTTCCCTCTCCCTCCTCTCAGTACCTCCCATGGCCACTGCCTCTACATCAATGAAAAAAGTTCTTCCATTGCTAGAATCACAATAAGTCTATAGTAGAATAAAAGTAAATCTACTCTAGCCCATTATTCATTCCTCAATCCTGGGGATTCTGGGATGGTGATGCCCATTACACTTCTAATTGAGAGGGGGCTTAGTTCCCATGGGGCAGATGGATGGGACTATCTTGCTTACAGTTGCAGACTCTCTCTCTTTCTTGGGATGGTCATCCATCATCACCTCCTTGTTAGTTGTCCTGGTTGAGTCCAATGAACTGGAGAGTAGGTGTTGCAATTCTGTTGTGATTCAGGGCCCAGTTGGCACATAGACAGTCCAAAGATTTAACTCTCTTGGACATACACCTATTAACTCTAGTACTAACTATAGGTTCAAATAGAAGGGACAGAAGAGACATGTGTAGGGAAACCATAACTGAGTCTAACTCTGTCACACTGGGGAGCATAAATTCTAAAGTAGGTCCACTGTCAGGGAGCCAAACTCCTGAGCTGTCTGCCCTGCCTATAGTGTCTGGATGCCTCCAGAGCCCTCAGGAGACCCACCATTTGAGGCACTATTTACTGTGGCAGTCAATGAGATCCTGATGACACGTGCATAAGTGCAACCTGTGAACTGACCTCCCAACTCACTTTTAAGTCTCTTATCCATAAAAATTCATTTGTCTTTACCTCCCCTCGGCCCCTTTAGGGCAAGGTCTTTTTCCAGTTGCATTGCTACTTGGTGCTTGGTAGTAATCCCTCAGCGCCAGGAAGGCTTATTCCTAGGAGTCATGCTGGTGAAGGTAATGCATTTATATTCTGAATTCAGCTTAGAGAGAGGCCTCATTCAAGCAACAAGGAGGCTTTCAGGAGGTAACTCTTAGGCACCCTATAATTCTAGGCTAATTTTCAATTTCAACAGTAAAGGTTCGTAAGTACAGTCATCAATACCAAGGGCCCATCAATGGTCCATTCTCCTTCACTAGACACTGCCACTGTACTTGGGGGGTTCTTGCTGTCCCATTAGAGAATGTGGCAGAGCTCCCCAGATGGGAATTCTGCATTCTTTTGGTTATTGTGTGAATCCCCACCCACTATGACAATGCCCCATGAACACTTGAACACATTCTTATGCTTTACAGGTATGCTCTAGGTGAACCTCCTCCCATGCATCCCCCATCATTGACAACCTGCACCAATGATCCTTCCCTACCACAGCTGTAACCCTTCTGTGATCTAAAAGTTCTTAAAAATTGAAACCAACAAAATAACCAAATACAATTAGAAAATGAAATAATAATGACAGTATTAAAAACAACAAATAAAATACAAAAAATTTAAAAGTTTGAAATAAAAAATAGTAAAAAAATATAATTCTAAAAAATCTTTTTGACATTATGTCTTTCATCACTGTAAGACCTGTCGTCTTGTATGTACAGTGATATTTTCTTCCATTTTTTCATTTTGTCTTCAAAAAAGAACTTTAGGTTACATGAAGTGACATACAGAATATAGGGGATTTCCATATACCCAACATACTCCTCCTTTTCCCCTTTTCCCATTAATAACATTTTACATGTAGATGGTACATTTGTTACAACTGATGTACAAATATTGAAACATTGATACTAACTGTGGTCAATTATTTAATTTGTGGTTTACATTTTGCACCATACGCTTTTATAAATTTTCATGAAATTTAGCATGACCTGTATCCATGACTGCAAGATTATGTAGAACAATTCCATTGCCCCAAAAATGTCCCATGTTCCATCAATTCTATTCCTCCCTCCCCGTCCCCTCAGGAGCCATGGCAACCACCAAGCTTCACTCCTTGAAGTATAAGATTCATAGTTACTTGCAACAATATTGAAGACTTGTCACACTGGCCTGTCCTCCCCTATTAGGAACTGCCTATGTTCTCGAAAGACTCCCACCCCTCTGTTTGAGAACATAGCAGGACTCCCTAGAATGGGAGTCCATCACCTTCCCATTCACTGCGTGGGTCTCCACCCACTGATACAAGTACTATGACCAGATGAACAGACACACACTCCCTGGAAGCCTGTCCTAGGTGCGCCCTGTCCCGCATGCCCCCCACATCCAACACCTTAAGCCAGTAACCCTCCCCTGCCGTATTACTCTGCTGTAAAAAGGAATGCAGTATTAACACACATAATTTTTACTATATGGAACCTTATTAAAATATATATCCAAATATACATATATTTATTAACTTATCAAAATTTATTATAACATATAATATATAATACATAATTCTATAACATAGAATATTACTGTTTTAGTTTCCTCACTGCTAAAACAAATACCACACAATAGGTTGGTTTTAAAATAAAAATTTACTGACTCAAAATTTAGGAGGCTACAAGGCAGACTTCCTCCTAGAGTCAGTATCTTCCAGCTGGCCTGCAATTTTAGGGGTTCTTTGGCTTTTCCATCACATGGCAATGCACATGGTGGTGTCTTCTTTCTCCTCTAGGTTATATGATTTAAGGCTTCTGGTTGCTCCCCATGGCTTCTTTCTCCATCTCTAATTTTCTTTGCTTATAAGGACTTTAGCCATATTGGGTTAAGACTCACTCATCCTCATTCAGTTTGGGCACACATAACTAATAATATCTTCAAAATTACTGTTTGTAAATGGGTTCACAACCACAGGACTAAAGGTTGGGATCTGAACATACCTTTTTTGGGAGCATTATTCATTCCCCAGCAATTACTATTTGGAAATAGAAACAGAAATTATGGAAATTTGGTTAACCTCATTGATAGCAATGATTTAAAATCAGATAGTGGTTACTTTTTTACTTATGAAATATCAGTAATCATGTTGGACATATCTGTAATTTGATCCGTATTCTTATGTTTTACATTCCTTCTTAATATTATTAGAGGTGAATCATAAAACATATATTGTAACAATCAATTCTACAATTATCATCTCATGGGTAATCTTATTTCGTTGACAGCCTTACTTACTTATACTCCTTCGGTAATATTCACCCCAAAGGGCTTATAACTAACTCTCAAATTTCTACTTTAAGTCAGCTCAGTAGAAAGTGAAATAAATGAATTAAAGATCAAAAGAAAATGTGACTAAACACCTGTGAGTGTGCTGGAAAAACTCTTTTCATGAAAATTGTTTTATAAGGCATCTACTCTGTAAGTTTCAATGACTCAGAGTTCCATGTCAACTCACTTATTCCAAGCATGGTGGATTGAATTGAACATGAGATTGGTTGTTGGAAGACTTCATTTCTTTTTCTGAGTCTAAGATAACTCAGGCAAATCAATTCACTTTTATTTCAATATGAGTCTCCCTTACTTCTGTCTTAATCTCAAATATTCAAGAATAAAAAAAAAAATAGTCTTCAATTCATGAAGTACAATATGCAGCAAGTATTTTTATCTTGTGATATTGTCTTTGAACTTGAGAGGTCCCTGTCCACATTTTTCTCATGCAGATTTGAAATAATCCAGGTTTCATTAGACATATTGATCCCCTAACAAGTGTTTAAGAACCCAGATTTTTATTTCAAATAGACTAAGGATAGATGCTTTATTGTCATATCCATAGCCACATTTAAAATAAGACTTTGGAGCTGAGCCCAAAGTCTGGACTGGAAACATGCTATTTTAATGAAGTGTACTAACAAATATGGGGTGAATTAAAAAAAAGAATTTAAAGGATATTGTTCAAATTTATTAGTGTTTCCTATGACTTATGAAGATGTGATATTTCTGCCATTTCTATATTTACTGAGAATTTGATATGCCACACATGCTTAATATCGAGCTGGAAAAAAAAAGTTGGAAAGAGAAATTAGTAAAGTGTGAGCAATATTACAGTTTAAAAGATTCTTTGTGCAGCCTACCTGTCTAAGTCATGTTTGGACCAAGATATTATCTAGCTCCAATATGAAAGTTTAGGACAATGTGACCAATTAAATCTATGAAGATTCTGCCAGTCAAATTTTCTTTGTCTTAATTTACATTGATGAAGTACATGGGAAATTTTCCCTAAAGAAGTATATATATATATACTTCTAAAAAATAAAACTGCTTTGGTCAAGTAGTCTCTTATAGAAGGCCAGATTGACCTAACTGTGAGAGAGATTGCAGCTGTAGATATGGCTACTGCTGAAAATGTGGAGGTGATTGTGATTCAATGTAATAAATGATTACAAAGATACTATTCTAAATAAAGGAGTGAAAATATGGAATTCAGAAAGAGAGAACAGGTTACCTGTAAAAATGCATTTTATATTGCAATCTTACATTTAAGATGAGAGTAAGAAGATTATGTGATTTATCAAAATTTATTAACAAAGATTATTAGCCTGCCATTTCAATTAACAAAACAGGCAGGGAGGCGGCTGTGGCTCAATCAGTGGGGCTCCCGTTTGCCATGTGGGAGGCCCCGGGTTCGGTTCCCGGGGCCTCCTGGTGAGGGCAGGCCCCCCCGCACGGCGTGGTTGGCTGACCCAGCGAGCACAGGCAGCAAGGGGGGGAATAAGTTAATAAATAAATAAATAAATCTTTAAAAAAAAAAAGAACTTAAAAAAAAAAATAACAAAACAGGCAGTCCAAGTCTTTTTAACTAAGTAATAAATTTTGCAAAGGCTTATCCTTTTAAACTTCCAAGTAAGAAAGACAAAGTCAAGTCATATCATAGTCATTCCCCTTTAATACCTAACAAAATGTAGGAAAACTCTATCACTCAGCAAGATAATTCAAACAAGAATGATGATAAAATACTACTATAAGACCTTCAAAAGATAGGGATCAAAAAAAGAGGGAGAAGGTTCTAATGAAGATAGGTGATAGCATGATTCCAAATTCCATCTGCAACCTTCAGAAGCAGTATAGGTGAGTAAATACTACCTCTAAGCCTTGGAAAGAGACAGATTGAAGGGTATCCTTTTCCATCAATTCACTTGTACAAAAGATGGGAGAGAATGAGAACTGAGATGAGACTGGGTAAATGTGGCAAACAAAATGATATTCTAAACTCTAGGCCAATCTGAAAAAAAAAAACTAAAAACAAGTAAAATTGATATGCTAAGAGAGGAGAGAAAATGAAACCACACAAAATGCTCAATTAAAACCAGAAAAGGCAAAAAAGAGGGAGAAAAGAAACAACATGTGAAATGAATAGAAGATTTTACAAACATGGTAGTTTTTAACCCAAATATATCAAATAATCATTTTAAACATGAATGGTTTAAATACCAATTAAAATACAGAGAGTCTCAGAATGAATTTTAAAAGATTAATCTATATGTTGTCTATCAGAAACCCCCTTGAAATATAAAGAGCCAGATAGGTCAACAGTAAGGGATAAAGAAAGATATACCACGTTAATACTAATCAAAAGAAAGACAGTGTAACTATACTATGGTTAGACAAAAAAGAACTCAGAACAAGGAAGATTTTCAGAGATGAAGAGAGGCATTGTATAATGATATAGGGGTCAAATCTTTAAAAAGATCTAATGGTCTTAAACATGTATGAACCTAAAAAAAGCATCAAAATTCATGAGGAAAAAATACAAAGGAGAAATAAATCCATTATTAAAGTTGGAGAAATTTACACTCCTCTGTCACTAATTCATAGATCAGGTAGGCAGAAATTCAGTAAAACTACAGGTGAACAAAATAGCACTATTAATTAACTTGTTCTAATTGACATTTATAGAATGCGCCACCCAACAACAGTAGAATACATATTCTTCTCAAGCTCGTGTAGAACATTAATCAATATACACCATATTCTGGGTCATAAAACACCTTAATTTTTTAAAAATAGAAATCTTACAAGTATGTTCTCAAACCACAAAGTAATTAATTAAACTAGAAATCAACAATTGAAAGAAAGAAAATAACAAACATATTTCTAAATAAAGCATGGATCAAAGAAGTCACAGGAGAACTTGAAAAGCATTTTGAACTAAGTGAAAACAAAAATATAACATTAAAATTTGTGAGATTTAATGAGAGTAGTGCTTAGAGGAAAATGTATAACACTAAATGTATATGTCAGGAAAAAAGAAAGATCTAAAATCAATAACCTAAATTTCTCCTCTAAGAAACTAGATGAAGAAAAACAAAATAAGCCTAAAGCAAGCAGAAGAAATGAAATAATATAAATTAAAACATAATTCAATTAAATTGTCTGATAGGCTGAATAATGGTCCCCAAAGATAAGCAAGTACTAATCTCTGAAATCTGTGAATTTTACCTTATTATGTAAACGGTACTTTGCAGATGTGATTAAATTAAGAATTTTGAGATGGGGAAATTATCCTGGTTTATCTCGGTGAAGCCTAAATGTAATCACAAGTGTTCTTAGAAGAGAGAAGCAAAGGGACATTTGACTAGAGAAGAAAAATAGAAGATGAGAGGATGGAAGCACGAGGTTGGAGAGATGCAAGGATGGGATCATAAGCCAAGGAATGCAGGCATTTCTTGAAGCTTGGAAAAGCCAAGGTAACAGATTCCACCCTAGATCTTCCAGAATGAACCAGTCCTGCTGACATATAAGCTTTAATCCAGTGAAACTGATTTTAGACTTCTGGCCTGCAGAACTGTAAAAGAATGCATTTGTGTTATTTCAAGCCACTAAGTAACTAATAATTTGTTACAACAGCCTCAGGAAATGAATACAAATTAGAAACAAGAAAACAATAGAAAAAAACAATAACAACAATAAAATCTCTAGCCAGTCTAACCAAGAAAACAAGACATATGTTATCAATATTGAAAATGATATAGAAGTCATCAATACTGATCCCAGGGACATTAAAGAAGTGAATATGCTGAACAACTCTAGGCCAAAATTTTTGTAATATAAATGAAATAGACCATTTTTTACAATAGACACAAACTACCAAAACATACACAGGAAAAAGAGATTACCTGAATTACTTCTTTCCTATTAATAAATTGAATCAATTAAATTCATTCCACAAAATAAAGCACCAGACACAGATTATTTCACTGGTGAATTCTACAAAGGATTAAAGCAGAAATAATACCAAAACTTTATAATCTCATAGAAAATAGTTTCTCATAGAAAATAGGAACACTAGCCAAATCACTTGATGAGGTCAGCATTATCCTAAGCATCAAAAATAAATTTAAAAATTACAAATAAAGCAGAGCAGAGGCCACTATCTCTCATGAATATAAACATTTTAAAAAATATTAGGGTGGTATATTTGTTACAATTGATAGACACATATTGAAGCATCGCCACTAAGCATGGACTACAGTTTACATTATACTTTACACTCTAGGTGGGCCATATGGGAATCTCCTATATTTTTTATGTAAATTTATGTAATCTAAAGCTTCTTTAAAAATAAAAAAGAAAAATTTTTAATTAAAAAAAAATGGGGATGGTAAGAGAATATTATCAGTATACATTAGGGTTTTTTAACAAGGGGTCAAGCTTGAATTTAAATAAAAAAAAAAAAAAACATTTTTTGGGGAAAAAAAAAAAAAAAAAAAAAAAAAAAAAAATATTAGTAATTGAAATTCAACAATATAAAAAAGATAACACAACATGACCTAGCAGGCTTATTCCCAGGAATTCAAGGGCTTGTTCAATGTGCACATATATATCAATACACTTCAACATCCAAACAGACTGAGTTAAAAATAAGTATGTGTGTATGTATGTGTGTGTGTGTGTGTGACTGTGTGAGCATATAAATAGATGCAGAAGAAAGAATCAGATAAATTTAATAACTGCTTATGGGAAAAGTACTTTAAAAACTAGAAATTGAAGTGGTTCTTCTTGACCTAATAAAGGGAATATATTTAAAACTACAGATAACACCATATGTAATGTGACGTACAGAACGATTTCCTTCAAAGACTGGGGGAAAGGAAACAACGTTCTCTCATACCTCTGCTTCTCAATATCACACTTGGAACATCCTAGGTAGTGCAAAAATACAAGAAGAAGAAAAAATATATATATACAGGTTGAAAAGGAAGAAATAAAATCACCTTTATTCACATGATTATAAATATGGAAAACTCAAAAGAATCTACAAAAGCAAAACAAAACAAACAAACTCCTGGTACTAATAGGTAAGTAGAGCATGGTTGTAATATATAAGGTCAATATGCAAAATTCATTTTCTTATATATCAGCAAAGACCAACTGTAAATTGAAATAAATATATATCATTTATAATAGCACCAAAAATATTGAAACACTTAGGTATAAACCTAATAATATATGCACAGGATCTGAATGTAGAAAACTACAAAACACTGATAAAAATAAATCATAGAATATCAAAATAGAGAAATATTTCATGTTCATGGATTGGAAGATTCAATTCTGTTAAGATGTCACTTCTTCCCAAATTGATCTATAAAGCAATGAAATCTCACTCAAAATCCTAACAAGATATTTTGTTGCTCTAGACAAACTAATTCTAAAATTTATATGGAATGGCAAAGGAGCCAGAATAGCCAATAAAATATAAAAAATATTTGGAGGACTGTCACTACTTTAACACTTCCTATAAAGCTACTGTAGCTTACTATAAAGCTGCAGTAATCAAAACCTGTGGTATTGTTGAAACAATATACACTTAGGTTAATGGAACATTAATGAAGGTCCAGAAATGGATTCACTCAATTATAGTCAACTGATTTTGGAAAAAGTTGCAAAGGCAATTCAGTGGAGAAGTGATAGACTTTTCAAGAAAAGTTGTTGAAACAATTTGATATTCATGTGCAAAAAGAATTATCATACACAAAGACCTTGCAACTTATGCAAAAATTAACACAAGATAAATCATAGACCTAAATATTAAATGTAAAACCATCAGACTTACAGAAAAAGACATAGGAGAAAATTCATGTGACTGTAGGTTTGGTGACAAGTTTTTAGATATAACATCAAAACACAATCCAAGAAAGAAAAAAAAATGATGTTAGAGTTTACTTAATTAAAAAACCTTGCTCTCCAAAAATCACTGTTAAGTGAATGAATAGACACATCAAAGACTGGGAGAAAATGCTTGAAAGTCACTTATTACAGACTTGTATCCTAAATATAAGAAGAAATATAAAACTCAAGAGTTAGAAACCAAAAATCTAATTAAAATATGGGCAAAAAAATCTGAACAGATACTTCATCAAAGAAGATAGATGCTATATACCTTTAAGAATGGCTGAAATCCAAAAATCTGACAATACCAATTGTTAGCAAAGCAGAGCAAAAGGGACAATGCAAAATGGTGCAGCGACTTTGACAGAGAGTTTGGCATTTTAAAATGTAGTCTTTTTATACAATGCAGCAATCCTGTGCCTGGATATTTACTCAACTGATTTGAAAACTTATGTCCACACAAAAATATGCATGCAAATATTTATAGCAGATTTATTCATAATCGCAAACAATTGGAAGCAACTAAAATATCCTTTAGGAGGTGAATGGTTAAATTCATTTCTAAATGACACCCATACTTAGCTTAATAAAGCTACAGATGGATACATATAGAAGTATTTATAGATATGTGTACACATAAAGATTAGTATACACACATACATTTCCTTGGTCTGTTACCTGAAAGGAACTAAAAGCAATGGCACCCTGATAGTTGTGAACACACTTAGCACCCTGATCTTTGTTCCTAATAGCATTCCCAATAAAAGAGACTTGGAGAAATAACTGATTATAGGACAGATTGGGGAAGGAAATATACAAACAGAACCTGGAGCAGTTTTAATATCAAGAAGTACTAAAACACAAGCATGCACATACATACACAAAGATGGGGTCATGTCATAGGGACACAGTAGCCAAAGTGTTTCCAATGAGGAATGTTTAAAAATATGAGCAACAAAATTAAGTACTATTGTGTTATAAACCAAAGTATAAAATACATATGCATGTGTCATACTGATATAAGTAAATGTTTCAATAAGCAAAGAAATGGGAAAAATAGGCAAATCTGCTGGGCAGAAAAATTACCAATAATTTATGCAGATTCTCTGACCTCAAGAAGTTTGGATGTAACTCTCCACTCATTAAGTGTGTGTTGTATATATTGACTTGTTTCTAAAGAGTACACCATGGAAAAGGGAGAGAAGATAATAAATAATGAAAGTATATACCCCTGATATCATGTAATGAGAACAACAATTTTCAACCATGGTAATTCTTCCAGAAACCCATTAACCCAATCTAATAATAAGAAAAACATCAGACAAATTCCATATTTAGCTTAAATATTTAAATTAAATATTTCATAGAGAAATTCTATGAAATACCTTAGCAGTATCCCACAAAACTGAGAAACAATCACAGCCAAGAGAAGCTTAAGGAGCCATGAAGACTAATTGTGATGTGGTATACTGGAACTCAAGAAAGATATTAGATACAAACTAAGGGCATTTGAATAAAATATAGACCTTTGTTAATGATAATGTGTCAATATTGGTTCATTAATTCTGACAAATGTACCATACTAATGAAACTTGTTAACAATAGAGGAAACTGCGTATGGGAATTCTACCTTAGCAAATTTTCTTTAAATTTATAATTATTCTAAAATATTTATTAAAAATGCATAAAATAGTATACAAGTTTATCCCTTCTTAATGAAGCATACAAAAAGAAATGCCCCATGTTGAAATGGAGATATATGCAAATTTCAAAGTATTTTCACATTGAAATCAAATGCACATTGCAATAATTTGAATGAGCATCTGTGAAAAATATTTAAAATATATATCAGGAGAGACAGCAAGGTCAACTTTCTCTAATTAAGTCCTCTTCTTCCCCAATATGGTTACAATCAGGCTATCTGACACCCCCCCCCAAACTAGAGCTTCAGCACTTCCTCTTCAATATACAGCACTTCAATATACAGCTTCTGAATAATATAAAGGCGATGTAAGAGTTGATTGAGAGTATATCATAGCCAAATAATGGTCAAAACTATGCACGTTAAATGTGATATACATGTAAAGAAACATAATGAACTTCCATTATTTGGGACATGTGGAGCAGATATCCTGAAATACTTTTACTAAAATATAGCAAAAATTGTCACAAAAACTAAAAAGAAATCATCTTAAATGGTTAGACAGGACTCCAAATATATAGTGGAATTTCCCTACAGCCAGGAATAAATGGACAAAGGAAGTAAGCTAACAGTTCCTCTGACATTATCCCGGGAATATCCAGAAACCTGTGCAGTCTCAATATTTTTGTGTTACATGTAGAGTACTGAATAATAATGGAAAACACTATATAAATGCTGATGTAGAAAGAATTACTCTTTGGAAAAATTTTCTCAGCAATGATAGACTACAGGAAAAATTTCTGCCCCATCTTCAGATTTTTTGAAGGTGAAGAAAGAAATAGAAAATCCTCCTTTGTTATTTCATAAACATAAGCCAGCTAAAATATAGAGTTCCAGAACTAAAATCATACTATGTAGCATGAAAGCTTAAAAAATAGTTCCATTTAATGAAAAAGGAGTTTATAATATAAACATGTTTGGTAGAGGCAAAACACAAATCCTCCATGGGAAAAAAAAAAAACCCTAAAGCATATCACATAGTAAATTTATGGACAGAATGTCAATAAAATAAAACACATGATCAAAATTCAAAACACTAAAATGAATCAAACAAGAAAAATAAGCTCAGCAGATATCTCAAACAAATGAACCAATTTCACAACCAATTAATCTAACAAAATCATTAGGTAGAACATGTAAAATAAAGATGATTGGTATGCTTAAAGGAATAGAAGAGTATCATATGTGGACAACAATGCAATGACACAGAAGATATTTTAAAAAGTAGAACTTCTGTATATGATAACTATAAGAATAAAAATAAAATTCTAGAAAAATATTTAATAGCAAACAACAGAAGAGACAATCATTGCACTATCACACGGATCTATATAAAATGTACACATAATGTAGCAGAGGGACAAAGAAATAGAAATTTGGAAATAAAAGTTAAAGTATTTCAGAGTTCCCGAAAGAGATCATAGTGTGGAAGAAGTGAGGGGAAAATATACTGAGAAAGACAATGGTTGAAAATTATTCAGAACTAATTTAAATACAAAGATTCCTAGATTCTGAAATCCAAGTAATCTGGGCAGAAAATAAAAATAACACATCATACACTAAATGCAAAACAACAAAAATGTAGAGAAGAGTCTAAAAATAGGTAGAAACAAAGGTAGATTACTTCAAAGGAAATACAACCAGGGCTGCAGCCATCTCAACAGCAACAGAGAAAGTCACAAGGCAATTTCCTCAAAGTTCTATGAGAAAATAATTGCCAGACTAGAAAAGTTATACCCAGGACACTATTTTACAACAATGACTGTGAAACAAAACCAATTTAGATAAACAAAACTGAAAGGGATTATTATCCATAGACTCTTTCTAATTAAATTTCCTAAGAATGTATTCAAAAATGTAAATAACCTGAGAATAAAGTCCTGAGAAGCAAGAGGAAAAATAAATGAAGCAAATGGCAAACATGAAGGTAAACTTTAGCAGACCTTGACTCTATATATCATTAGTAATAATTTTTAATTTATGAAAACAAACAATACAAAGGGGTGATTAGAATTAAAGTATTGAGTAGTACAAAGAATTGCAGCAATATTAATTAACTTTCAATGTTTATGTATGTTAAAAGTTAATGGGTAGTAGTCTAGAAATAAAATGTAGATCTTTAAGACGATTAAAGGGAGAAAAGGGAATTGGACCTTGCTTCAGTTTGCCAGGCTGCTAAGACAAATACCACACAATGGGCTAGTGTAAGAACATGGTATCAGGAGGGTAGAAGGCTTGCTTCCTCTCAGGTAGGGTAGAGTTCTGGCTGGCCAGCAATCTTTGGGTTCCTTAGCTTCCCTTTCACATAGCAAATTCCTCTCCTTCCTCTTCCAGATTCCTGTTGACTTCCAGCTTCCACTCCCACACCCCTTCTCCCCACACAGCTTTCTTTCTCTTTCTTCTGCTTTAAAAGACTTCAGTAATACAGATAAGGCCCAATCTCATTCACTTGGGCCATACCTCAAGTAAACTATCTGCAAGTGATCCTATTTACAGTGGGTTCACACCCAGAGAAATGCAGATCAAAACCAAGAACATGTCTAAACTGAAATGCATAATTCAGTCCACCACAGGCCAACAACAATAATAAAAACTTAAATCATAGTAGGAACTATATCCAGAAATAAATCTAAAATAAGTGGCAAATAAAAAACCTGAAATCATATGGTAGAAATAAATCTGAAAATATCAATAATCCAAACTAATGTAAACAGACCGAACTTTGCAGTTTGAAAGCATACATTCTCAGTCTCATTTTAAAAATACTAAGCAAAGAAAAGCAGGTATAACTCTATTAAAATCACACTACTTTAACGTCTTACATTCAACAATATACTAGAGGCTATAGATAGCACAGTTTGACAAGGAAAAGAAATAAAAGGTAAAGATTAGAATATAAAAACAAAATGGCCACTATTTAAAAGTGGTATCATTGTCTATGTGGAAAACCCAAAAAAAATACAAGAAAATTATTAGAATCAATGATATGACCAATGGTGTAGACTATAAGATCAATAAGCAAAAAATAAATTCTATATTTATACAAGTATAGAAAATATAATTTCTAGAATTTAAACTAGTTTTAAAACTACCATTTAAAACAGCAACAAGGAAAATAATGTACTTCCCTGGGAATAAATTTGCAAAAGAAAGAAACAAAAAAATTTATAGACTTTTTTATAAAAAGAATTTAAGGAAACACAATATAAAGTTTTTGTGTGTGGATATTGAACTAATTTTCTAAAGATGGTGACTCTTTCCAAATTTATATGTAAAGTTGATATAATTTAAGTAATATCCCAGCAAAGTTTTCATGGAACTTGACAAGTTATAATTAAATTTTATAAGGAAGATCAAAGGCCCAAGAATATTCATGGCATTTTTGACTAAAAAAAAAGTGGGATGTTTAGATTTGAGCGGGTAGAAATCAAGGTTCTCATAAATCTAAGGCATTAAGACAATACATGATATGATACTGTTTCAGTTTCCCAGGGATGCTGAAACAAAGTAGCAAAGACTAATTGACCAAACAAGGGGCATTAATTTTATCTCTTTTGAAGGTTGTGACAAAAGTTTAGAAGTCCAAAATCAAAGTGTCAGTAAGATCCCGCTGTCTCTGAAGTCTGCAGCATTCTGGTGGTGGCTTGCCAGGAACATAACTCAGTCTGTGTCTTCATCACATGGCCATCTCACTGCTGCTCTGTCACTGCCTTTTCTGTGCTCTGCTTATGAGGACTCCAGTCATACTGGAAGAAGGCCCAACCACATTCATCTAATCTATCAGCAACTTTAAAAATGGATCCACATCCAAGGACCAAGGGTTAGGACTTGAACATGACTTTGTGGGGAAAATGTTTCAATTCATAACAGATACTGACACAGTAATGAAAAAATAAATAAATGGCATAGAACAAGAAGTCAAGAAAAATATTCTCTCATATATAAAATCTTGATATATCACAGAGGTGTCATTAGAGAACATTGGAGAAAGGATGGGCTATTTAACATGTAGTGATGGGGAAACATTGTTGATATGAAAAAATATAAAACTAAATACCTATTGAGTGTCTATTATAAAGTTCAATATCAATATATAAATTCATAAAATACAAAGAAAATAGTTTAAAAGAAAAATAGAAGATGTTTTCTTTGCTTTTGGGAATGGAAGGATATCTTAACAGGATGCATAAAGCATGACCACAGAAACAAAAAGTAAGGTCGAGAGTCCTGCTCTGTACTCTATAGTGATATAAACATATGTATTAATGAAGTTTGTCTGCTTGAGCAAATTAGGTCATTTCCTGAAGTTATTTTAAAAAAGCAGAAATAGAATGAAAATTTTGACATTATTAATTTAAGAGTGCCTATCAATTAATAGATCCCAAAAAGAAAACGAAAATACGAGCCATTAACTAGAAAAAGTCATCTGCAACACTTTTACTCAACAATAAATAAATATATAATTTCTATTGGAGTAAAAGCAATTTCTAAAATAGTATCTCCTTAAAAGACCCTAGCGTAGAATCAAATGATGTATTCAACTTATAAGGAAAAAATAAGAACTATGATGATTGGTTCTGCCTAATCAGCAGTGTCAGAACAATACAAACCAGGGAGCTTAATTCAATCTGATATTATAGGCAAAATATTAGTGGCACATTAATTACCATTCCCATGTAATGAAAGGATCTGTATTCTGTGAGTGTGCTACATATGGATCGGATGCCCTAGTTTACAGATGGCATTGGAAAAACATTTCCTTCTCAGTAAAACGGAGAGTTGGCTGTGTATATAATTTGATATCTTTCGATTCTAAAGCAACACAATTCTCAAGTATTTCCTGATGTGAAATTTAGCTTTAAAGTTATATTTTTGTGCTTCAGCTCATGAACTTGACACTTTTCTGACTATCACCAAGGGAAGATTATTCTCTGTATGGTATGGAATTTTAGAAGTTAATTAGAGATGCTACATGATTTCAGATACTTGTGAATGTTCAAATGGAGATTTGATAATCCTCAGGAAAAGGTTTTTCTGACAGAGAGAAAGAATAGATCAGTGGTTGATTTGCATTGCAGTGTTTGATATAAGGGTGAATAATTTAGAAATAATTACAAGTGTCTGTAGTATATTTTTTGCTCAGAGGCTCTGATTCCTATGTGACATTCCTCCAGTGACTACACAGTAGATCAGGAAGCTACAGATGGAGCAAGGATACAGAAGTTAATGGCAATTAAGACTTTGGGCATTGTGAACAGCTGTGAGGTATAGGAGACTAAAACCATCATATTTAAAGAAGAAAGGCATTCTTACAAATCATGGCATGTGTAACACTATATTATTCTTACTTGTAGTTTTCTCTTACCACTACATCCATGAAAACAAGGATGCTATTGAACTTAACTCAGTATCTTTTATATTGTGGTGATTCAATAAATATTTGCAGAAAGAATAAGGGATGAATACAGTATAACCCCTAGTGCTATGCTGTGAAGAAGACCAAGATGAATAACATGTAGCTTTTGCAGATTTCAATCTCATAAAAGTCCATAAAGATTGAACATTTAGAGATGAATTCACAGTATTTTGGCATGTGGAGGTAGGTTTTTTTTTTTTTTTTTTAATTTGATGTGCTGAATTACACCTCTATATGTTTCTATCTTCTTTTTCTGAATTCCTTAGCACTTAATTGCTTGGATTGCTTATTTTAGCACCTAATCACCTACTACCTTGCCCACGTTAATTGCCTGCAGAATTACTCAATCAGACAATCTTACTGAATGCCTTTTGTATAGAAAGAACAGTAGTGACACTATTTTTGTCTTTTCTCAATCAGATATTTTCAACCTGTGATACATTAAGAATTTTCAAGGGGTCAACACACACAATTAATTTCCAGATTCTTACATCCATATATGCTTTTCTTAAAGTTGACCTGAAAAGAAATTTAAATCCACACAGTCTGCTCTCACTTTACACAATTAGGGCATATACCTCCCTCATCACTAATTTTAATAATGTGCATTAAACAAAGAATTAAAAAAAAAAAAATCTTACGGAGGCCAAGCAGAAGGATACATTTAAATATTGATTATAGGAAGTTCTCCTTTATAAAAGCTCTCATAAATTCTTTTTTTAAATATCTAAACAAGTGTGCTTTGTTGATAAAAATTTTAATGGATATAAAATTGTTGTGTAAAATATGTGTTTTTACGATATATTTCTCTAGGTAGAGATTACCTCTGAGTAAAAGAGTAATTATCTATTAGCAAAAGTATATATTTCTATTCAGGTAGCCAAACAGAATGGGATTTACAAGTGTAATTGCCCCTGTCCCAGAACACACAAATGCTATCAGGTCGCAGTTTGCCCTAAGTATAACTTTTACTCAAACACTGACAGGGCTTATAGTGACCACTTGCAAATCCTTTTTTTTTTTTTTTTTTCTTTTTCTAGCATAGTTAATAAATGCCAAAATAACCCAAATAATTGACCTTGCATGGGGGTATTCTACAGTCACGGACCACTTTTTCTTGGTAAAAACAATGCTCAATGCACTTAAACATAGAGACTTTAACCATTTACAAGGCAACGGTAAAAGGCCAAAGTTGATGAGAATAACAACTAAGTTTGTGAAATACTCCACCTTCATAATTAATGTATTTTGACCTCATTTTATTTTTTGTCTGAACAAAACAAAAAAAAACAACAAACCAACTCTCCTCATCCTCAGATTAAACCATGGTAAAATGAAAATACAGAAGCATTCCCCGCTCCCTCCTCTTGCTTCAGGAGCTGGACTGCCACGTCTGGAGAAATGCCAAAAAGCACCCATGGAGTGCCCCTGTAGGTCCTTCAAGAGAAAAGGCAGGGCCTCTCCACCAGCCTGTCCCTAGGATATGAAATGTCTTTCATTCTTACAGGATGCATGGAGAAATGTGCATTACACAAAATGAAGGAAATGACAAATAGGTTAGACAGTATGTGCAAAAAATTTTCACTATTTGCTTCCCATCAGAAAACCATTCAAAAAGGGAACAACAAGGAAGAAACAGGAATTGGGAAAAACCGGTGGCATTTGGGCCTCAGGGGACCAGAGCAAGGCCACTGACTGGTCCGGGGTCACAGAGACATGCCCAGAAAGAATCCTGATTTCCACTGCTGGGACTGATCTTTACATATGCATTTACAGAAAAACACATTAAAGTACAGTATGAAAATACAAAACGTTTGGTTTCAAACAGGTCAATCATTAATTTTCTTTAAAAAGCTATTTTTAATTGAGTTGAACAAAAATAGGTTTGCTGACTCTCATCCTTATGCAAGAAAGATTCGTAGGCGCAATATGAAAATTGGAGCTGATACTTTGATTTTCTCTGTAGCACACACAGTATGACCAAGACCGGTGAAGAATACTGCAAAAGTGGCTGGCTCTCTGCAATAGCAGTTTTAAAATTTATTTAGCATCAGAATACAGAGACTTCTAAAACTTCACCCTTAAAAGCCTGTTCGAAAAAAAGCTAAACATAAACATATATCTCATTAGATAATTCTATTCCATTTTATTTGATAAAAAAGATGAAGGTATAGATGAATTAATGGTGTTGAATTATAGCAGCAAAACTGGTTTTAGGTGTTATGTCCAAACAAAAGCACAGAAGTGAGTCTGTGCATGGTGCTACTGCTAAATAATGGCCTTGCACCAACTCAGCTCCTCTTCCTATATCACTAGGTAGGTGTCTCTACCACTCAAGAACATTCTGAGTCAATGAGAATTTGTTTTTAGGTACAAATCAAGAGTTCTCAGCAATGATTAGTCGTTTAGACCAACTGAAATCAAAGAAACTCAATATTAACTAAATATGCTGACTGATCCTTGACACAATTCTAGCATTCGTGGCTAAGAAGGAAGAAAAATGAAAATGGACAGTTTACCTCACAAAACATAAAGGATAACATAGCAATGAAATACAAATGTTAAAAATACTGCATACAAACACACACACACACACACTCCAAAAGTTTAAAAAAAAATTTCTCAGGCAAAGGTACTGTAGAACTTGGATGGGCAAACTTCTAACCATCTTATGAAAAACACGCAACTGTATCCCTTCTCTAGAATGTTTTCTTTTTTTTATCTTGAAAAGTGTTTTCTTACACGTGGTGCCCTGCCATCGCCATCTCCCCCCTGCATTTGCATCTGCATCTGTGCCTTCATTCTTGCAATCATCTCTTGCATGTGAGGAAGTCCAGCTTCCTTTTCCAACAAGATTTGATTTTTATTCATATCCTCATTCTCCACCTTCCTGCCGCCCCCCTTGAGCCTCTGGGAGGGAAGTTCTCACAGTGAAGGTCCTGCATGTGAGTAATGAGCATCGTCCACAGCTTCAAGAAGTCATTGCGCTCGGGGTTCTCCACCTCCACGACAACCCACGAGTAGGGGCGGTTTCTGACCTCGCTCTTGGCTTCAATCAACAGATTGAGGCCCCACCATGGCAAACGGAACGCTGGCCTTGAGAAGTCTGGTCTGCTCTTTAAACTCCTCATCTTCATCTGATTCCGCATCAGGTAAGTGATAGATTTTGATGTATGTTCTTCAGTTTCATACAGAATCCTTTTCTTCAGCTGCTCCCTCTCCTTCAGAGTATCTGTCATGTCAGCTTTTGCAGTGACAGGCAAAATGCTCACTTTTTTGTGTGTCACCTTCATAAAAGCAACATCTAAGGGCCTAACTCCATGTCCAAAAGGTGAAGTAAAGTAACAGCAGCGGTGCATTTTGTTATCTACGATGAGACAAACATTCAGCCCCACTCTCGTCATGCAGGTACCATTCAAATTGCTTGTTGATGTAGGAGGTAATAGTCTTGAAACAGTCTCTGCAGTTGATGGCACAGTGGTAGCCAGGTGTGTCCACCAGAGTCAGGCACAGCTTGAACCCTTGCTCTTCAATCTCAGCCTTGAAGTCTCAATTTGTACAGTTCTTTCCATTTTCTCTGCTGCTCCATGTATGATTCTTTCTGGGTAGAGATCAGTCAAGAAAAGGCTGTTTAAGAGTGTTTATTTTCCTAGGCCGGATTCACTGACCACCATTAGTGTGAACTCAAAACCTTTTTTTTTTTTTACGGAGTTCCGGTGCACTTGATTGGGAAGATTTGCAAATCCAACATAGCCAGGAGTTTCTGTTCACAAACTGAGTTGGTTGCTGCTTAGACATTTTTAGTTAAGTTTCATCAATTGCAGCCGAGGGAGGACCAGGCACCAACTCTCACAAATTCCTAAACCTTTAAATCTTTCTTCTCTTCACACACATACACACACACACACACACAGAGCACACAATAACAATCCAAATGCATGCATAGAGTTCTGTTAGAAATGGATATATGTAATATTATATATTACAGGACTACTAAATTCTTTTAAACTGAATTTACTTAATATGCAAAATACATATTCCTACTTTAAACAATCTTCAAGTTATTTTACATTTTAAATTAATAGGTCTAATATTTCCTATCTGCTACTAATAAGAAATAAAATTTCTTAGTATGAGGTTAAAAAAATTTAGATGCCAGCTTTAATATATGAAAGAATTTACATAGTTTTCCCAAGCTCTTTTAGAGGTGTGCAGTAAAAAAGTTGAAGTCGTCTACTCTAGAGTTTAAGCTCTTAGAGGACAGGGTTCTATGAACCTTAAGGAATTTTGTAAAATTTTATTTGATTTAACCACTTTTTAAGCTGACTATGTGTTCTGAGCAGACAAGAAATATTAGAATTTCTAAAGAAACAAGCTAAAATTCCATTGTAAGCCTTGCCAGTAATTCAGTTATTCTGGTAGTGAAATCCTCTCATCCAGGAGATGGCAATAGATCATACTAATCTTCCTCTGCAGAAGTGAAAGAGTATCTATTGCAACAATAATGTTGAATTAAAAGATTTCACAGGGCCTCTGTGGTATACAACTATAGGCATTTATGTAGCTCATGAGTCTTTGAATCAGCAATTAAGGATGGACATGGATTGAAGGCTTTTTGGTCTTGGCTGAGGTCATTTAAATCAGTGTCTGCTGGGACAACTGGACATGTCGGCTCTGCCTGGTGGTTCTCATCCTCTGGCAACTAGCACAGGCACATTTTCATGGTAATAGAGGAAGTACAGGAGAATAAGAAGAGGCACTCAAGGCTTCTTGAGACCTTGCATTAGAACTGGCACACCATCACTTCTACCTCATTTCATTAGAAAAATCTAGTCAAATAATCAAACCCAGGCAAAGAGGGCCCTGTAAAGTTATATGGCAACAAGCATGTTCAAGGCGAGGAGTGAAGAATAATTATCAGTGCCATTTTTGCTGTCTATCTGACATGTATAGAGGATTATATTACCACATTACAATGTCTTTCCCTCATTATTTATTCAGAAATCTCAAATATTTTGACCAGATATTAGCTTTGGACCCATTCTTAACATCATTGAGTTGATGCGATTTCTTAAATGTTCTTATCTCAGGAAAAAAAATTATCTTTCACTTTATACAGAATCAGGAATTTCAAAGCTACATAATTCAATATGCAAGAAAATTAAAATATATGCCCCCAAAAGCCTTTGCTTAGAAAAGAAGAAAAAGAAAGACCTTACACATAGATAAGTCATCTAGCTTTCAAGGGTCATTTTGAATATTATTCCTACTTTTTATATTTTCTATATTTTATCCTTTCCCATTATCATAAGTGGTGCTTTTCCATACTTTTCATACTAGTATAATGAACATAAATTACAGCTATAATGGATAGAAAAAGAATAGAAAAAAATTCATCAAGACATGAAAATGAGTTAATTATAACACTAAACCCAAGTCATCATTTCCCTGAGTGAATTTCTTAAAATGAATGATCTTTTATCTTCTCTGTCCTCAAATATATTAATTCATATATCATATTAACAATGTAACAGATTACAAATATTGGGTTAACTGATGACTTTAACAGAAAATTGTAAGTGTATATGAGGAAAATCTTGGAGGAGATAAGAATGTTTTACATGTATTCATGGGATGTAACAGTAATTTCACTATTTAACAAAAAGAAAAATAGATTTGTATGTTATTAATTTTTAATCTATGGATACAAAAAGCATTTTAGAATATGATTTCTATTAGGAAATGTTAAGAGAACAAGGGAATGGTGCATTCACTAGAGCATCAATTACAAAAATGATGAAGTGGTCTCTATATAGTTAGGTGGGTGTAGAGCCATCCTCAGTCTATCAATAATTTAAGGTCATTTCAAGAAAAAGTATTGATATTATTCTTTAAATTCTATATTTCATAAGATGTGTTATTGGAAAATAGCACGTTTCTGATAATGACTATGACAATAGTAGATTTTCTCCCCCAAAAGTGATAATTGATTAGTTAAGGCAATCAGGCAATGATGAAGATTCATTTTCCATTCCCCCAGAAAGCATACTCCTTTCCAGTTCCAATGTTCACTTTTAAATTTCATTAACAGTCCATCATTTTATGAACATGGGTTCAGTGCCTACTACATTAAGGCACTGGATAAAATACTCTGGATTAAAAAAAATGGGGGGGGGCATTATAAACTATGATCTTCTCAAGTTGTTTACAATATAGAAAGAGAAGACAGGTTTTCAAATAACTAGAAGATAAATGGTTATTCTTTATAAGCTAGAAATATATAAAGCAACTGGGACTTCAAAAGAAAAGGCAATTATTATTATTTTTTCAGGATGGGTCCTTTTTATTTATAAGGAAGCTTTAGATTACATAAATGTTACATTAAAAATATAGGGGATTGCCATATACCCCAACCCCTTCCCTCCCACACTTTTGTCCATTAACAACAGCTTTCATTAGTCTGTTACATTTGTTACAATTGATGAACAAATATTAAAGCATTGCTACTAACCATAGACTATAGTTTACATTATAGTTTATACTTTGCACAATTCTATAGGTTTTTAAATATATATATTTTTTATTTATTTTTAAAAGATATTTAGATTACATAAAATGTTACATAAAAAATATAAGGGATTCACTTATGCCCCACTCCCCACAAATTAACAACTTTCATTAGTGTGATACCATCATTGCAATTGATGAACATATTTTGGAGCATTTCCACTAATCATGGATTATAGTTTACATTGTAGTTTACACTCTTTCCCACTCAATTCTGTAGGTTATGGCAAGATATGTAATGGCCTGTATCTGTCATTGCAATGTCTCCAAGTCCTGAGAATGCCCCCATATTACACCTCTCTTTCCCTCTCCCTGACTACAGCACTTCCAGTGGCCACTGTCTCCACATCAATGATATGATTTCTTCCATTGCTAGAATCACAGTAAGTCTATAGTAGAACACCAGTAAGTTTACTCTTGTCCATATTTTATTCTCCAATCCTGAGATTCTGGGATGATGATGCCCACTCCACCTCTAATTGAGAGGGGACTTCGATCCCATATGGCTGATGGATGGGGCTCTCATGCTTGCACTTGTAGACTGTCTCGGTTCCTTGGTGTGGTGGTTGTCCATCCTCACCTCCTTGTTAGCTCTCCTGGATGAATCCAATGAACTAGAGAGTAGGTATAGCAACTCCGCTGAGGTTCAGGGCCCAGCTGGCACATGGACAGCCCAGAGGTTAAAGTCTCTTGCCACATCAAAGGCATTGTAAATTTCCTTGGGAAATAAGGGGCATAATCTTATCGTATAAGTAACAAATATTCTTAAGCAGCCTTTGTAGTTGCAGCAATTTCTAGCAGCTGTGATGGAAACAAACAAACAAACAAACAAACAAACAAAGACAGGCACAGATTCTTCCCTGCATGGTTTTACTCTCTAGATGAGAAAGATTCCATGCAATTCACAGAATTTAAACACTTCATCTTTTCATATTCAGAAAAAATAATGAAACCCAATCTAGCTTGGAAGAAAAAAAAAGAAGGGGAAATGGTGGCTGTGAGGTAAAAGAAAGATCATGAGCAGAGATGGAGAGTTCCTAATAAGCATATGTTTTCCAAGTATAGTGAGCAGATGTGATGGTTTTTATACCAGGTACTTCTTTTTGGATGAAAGAACAAAAGAAATATTATAACAAAGAGAAAGTCAGACAAAAAGAGACAGTGGAGTTAAAATAGTAAAATTTGGTTCAAAATGCAGTAGGGAGCACTTGGAGTTTCATAAACAAGTGAAGATTTGTTTGGTAGCTAAATGCAAGATGGATTTGAAGCTGCAAAGAGAGGAGGAACATCAGGAGAAAACTCAAATGTTTTTGCCAACATAAGCATATTCCATACGTGCCATTGTACCAACTTGCTCCCACTTCTCAAATGAAGGGTTCATTTCCACATCTGCTAGGAATGTGACCAGAGGAAAGCTCTCAATTATCAGCCTCCTTTGGGGACTCCAGTTGAAGGGAATGACCCTGCTCTGAAGAACATCACACAACTTTCCCAGAGTGACCTGTGTTATTGCCTCAACTGTGTTGAGTTCTGAAAAGTCATCCCACATTCTGACTGTCCTGGAAGGTCAGCTATGGCTTACTTTAGACTACATTGCATATTAACTTCTCCCTCTACCCAATCCTGCTTCCTTCCCTTCCTGTCCACAGGTAATTGGACAAATGTTCCACAAAAGTCTTTCTACACGTTAATTTCCATTTTACAGTTTCCCAGGAAAGGCCAGTTGTGGAAATTCTCTTTTACTCCTCTTTAAAGAATGGTAAATTGTTCTTTGAGTTGTCCCACATTTCCTAAATGGATGTGATAGTGGGGGGCTTTGTCAGCTGTGCTCCTCATTGCCTGTTTCTTTTCTTGCCTTGAGGAACTACTGTTATACTGTTATCTGTACTATGTCCTTCCACAGAGCACAAAAGCACTAAAAAAATAACAATATGGCAACAAATATAGCAAAGGCTAAGAAGAATAGGGTTTCTGTCTCATTTCTAAAGTGATGAGCAATTATCTGGTAGTTATATTTTTAACCTTTTGCCTTACTTCATTTAACATGGAGCCATCTTTCTTTGCCAGAAAGCTATCGTTTAAGAGAAACTTAAAGAACATCTACATTGGTCTGTTCTTTCTTCTCTTCACTGTACCTTCGCCTCCATCTCCAACTAGTCTGGGTAGTCTTATGCACTGAACTCTTCTTTTTTCCAACAATTACAGATGTAGGTATAAGTATTGTAAAAAAAGAAGAAAGATGCTTGCCTATTTGTCAGTTTGTTGGCTGTTTTTTTGTGAGTAAAAAGATAAGTGATCCATGGGATACATCACATATGTTGTGAGAGTCTTAATAGAAGTAGGCTTTTAACAAGTGGAACTAAACAAATTCAAATGCCTGTTATTTATCTGCTCATGTTCACTTTTATTTAAAAATGTTTTTTTTTTCTCTTGTGAAGAAACATGCTTAAATAATTTTTAAAGTATTGTATTATCAAAAAGTGTTCATACTAAGAAATTTTTAAAAAATCACTGAAGACCACTAGGAAACATTATGGTTTTTAACTAAGGTGTTGGTGGGACTAAGAGTTCACTTAAAATGAGAAATAAGGCCAGCAAAATTGGTACAACTTATTGTCCACATATTCAAAGAACAGAGTTTTCATGAGCTTAAAAAAGTTCCCTTTATTTGTTTCAAAAAATGTTTTCTGACCAGGTCATAACAGAAGAAAATGCCACACTTTTGAATAAGTACAAATTCACAAGCAAATCAAAAAGTTCTCAAATGTTATCATTTATTTAATTTGAAAGGGGATGTGTCAATTAAAGTAAGAATGGTTGAGTTTTAGTCAGATTAAGGAAACATTAGTCTAGGGCCCAACCACCAGAATCAGTGTGGAGAGCATAATTAAGTAATTAAGTATTCATTTTTAAGGAAGTATCCAGCTGAAGAGAAAAAAACAAGTGCTATTAAGGGGATTGTCCTTTGCTTTGGGATATTATAAGTTGATTTCATACTTCTGAGTTATGCCAGAAGACTAACAGGAGAAAGGTTTTTTTTTATATAGAATTTTAAGTTACATTTTATTGTTACTTTCACCTCTAAATGAGTCTAAACCAAAATCCTTCTCTTTTATTTATGCAGAAGTTTACATAAAATATGCATTTGTTAAATCAAGTAAATTTTGGTATTAATTTTATTATCATCACCAACCTTATAATGCTGAGTGGTTCACACAATATTCATAAAATGTCAGCTTTAGTCCAGGTTGATCAGCAAAAAGTAATCCATTTCCAATTAATGGAAATGGCTCTACAACTGGGAAAAGGAACTGGTGTGCTTTCAAGATCTATCTAATTTATCTAAGTTGATATTAAATCAAGTGATATAAACCCAATAGTATGTAATTAGAATATAATTTTTAGGTGAATATCATGAGCAGGGATACAAAATTCACTACATCCTATGTCTAAATTCTTTGAAGGTTTTGAGGGCAATTTTAAAAGGAACATAATCAATTGTTAATGTTTCAAAATATTAACTCTAATTGTCAAACACTGTGTTCTGTCAGATGCTGCATTCTCCAGTGACCAATCAGCTTCAATCTCCGAACCTCTGAGACTGAGATGATCAGTTGATTACTGGTTAGTGTATTTCAGTCATCACTTACAACTTCTTGAAATACATATTGATATATGTGAGTGTATTTACTATTTTTTCTCTACTTTTTTAAACTATTTTTTTTAAAGTTTTAGACTACAGAAAGGTTACATTGAAAATACAGGAGACTCCAATATATACCACCTCCTCCCTTTCTCAATTTTTCCCCTATCAATAATATCTTATAGTAGTGTGGTATATTTGTTATAATTGATGAACCGATATTGAAACATTGCCATGTCATGGTCTATAGTTTACATTATGGTTTACACTTTGCACCATACCATCTTATAGGTTTTGACAAAATGTATAATGTCCTGTATCTGAGATTGCAATATCATGCAGAACAATTCCAATGCCCCCAAAATACCCAATGTTCCATCTACTCTTCTCTTCCCCACCTCTCCGAAACTCTGGTAACCACTATCATTATATCAGTGTTACAAATTTCTCTGTTACCACAATAATAATGTCTACTTTGGTCCATTGTTTCATTACCCCCTTATGTTTGTTCATTCCTCAATCTTTTGATTTTGGGATTTAAATGCCTGCTCTGCTTCAGATAGAGAGATGGCTTAGATTTTATGGGGCAAATGGAAGCAACTCTTTTGCTTGCAGTTGTAGATACTCTCTGTTTTTTTGGGATGGGTGTTGTCCATTATCTCCTTTTGCTAGCTGTCCTAGGTGAGACCAATGAATTGGAGAGTAGGTGTTGGCTGAAGCTCCGCTGAGGTTCAGGGCTCAACTGGCACATGAACAGACTAAAGATTTAAGTCTCTGGGACATATATTTAAAAGGCATAGTGCTACTTATAGGTTCAAATAAAAGGGGTAGAAGAATCATGCGTAGGAAATTATTAAAAGAGTCTACCTCTTTTACATTGGGGAAATCGATTAATATATATTCCAACATTAGGCCCACGGACAGCCTGCTGATTTCATGGGGTTGTGTGTCTTGCCTATATTGTCCAGATGTCTCTAGAGCACTCAGAAGCTCCCCTGTTTGAGGCTTTATTTACTGTGTCAGTTAGTGAGATCCTCCTGAGATATGCATAAGAGTTAGCTGTGGAATGAACTCCCAAGTCACTTTGAAGTCACATAAAAACTCTTTTGTATTTAATATTTCTCCTTTTTAGTCAGGGTCTTTTTCTAAATTCATCACTAGTTGGTGCTTTGTAATAATCCCTCAGTGCCAGGGAGGCTCATCTCGGGAAGTCATTTCCCATACTGGGGGGAAGGTAGTGCATTTATATGCTGAGTTTGGCTTAGAGAGAGGCCACATTTAAGTAACAAGGAAGTTTTCAGGAGGTAACACTTAGGCAATAGATATTATTAAGCCAACTTTCAATTTACAAGAATAAGGTTCATAAGTACAATCATTAATGTCAAAGGCTTAGTGTATTGGTCTGTCTTCTTTTATTAGGCACTATGTACTCTAGAGATTCTTTTCAATCTATTAGAGAACATAGCAAGACTTCCCAGGATGGGAATTAAATATATTGTTGGTTATTGTGTGGGTACCCACCCATCTAAATAACACTCAAAGACCACATGAACACATTCATAATCCATAGAAGCATATCTCAAGTGCGTTCTTCCCCACACATCCTTCCACAACCTACACCCTGGACCAGTGACCGTCCCCTGCCAATTTAATCAAAGAACATCCCCACAATTGTATTTTCAACCTCAGACATCCACCTCCCCAAAGTTTAGCTGTTCCTTCCTCCAGCCCTTCCCCCATTTCCATAGATTGTCCAACCTCACCCTCACACTCTAACACCATTGACCCCACTCAACCTCACACTCTAGCACCATCGACCCCACTCACATCCCTGCACTACTATACCCTCATCACTACCAAACCACCCCCTTCCACCTTATCATAAGTTCTGCCCAGACTGAACATCAGCTCACCACTCTTTACTGCCTTTCTATCTGCTGGTAACCTATCTTCCAGACTCTATCTCTGTGAGTCTGCTCAATATGCTTAGTTCATATCAGTGAGGACAATATTTACCCTTTAGTGTGTGTCTTACTTACTCAACATTAGGTCTTCAAGAGTCATCCATGTTGTTGCATAGGTCAATACTTCATTCCTTCTTACAGCTGAATAATGGTACCTATTCCCCCCCAAAGGTCCTTACCGTCCTAGACTATACAGTTTATATATGGCCTACAATTATCATAAGCAATAAAAATTCAACCAATGCACTCAACCTTTGAAAATGTACATTTATATTCTCTCTGTAAAATGTTGCAGAAACAGGCTAAACAGAAAACAATTTAAATATGGGAAAAGGTGAAAGAAATCATTCCACTGAAAACGTTAGAAATCAACTAATGAAAACTCTAATTCCTTCACATAACACTTTCCTCATCCCCTTACCTAAATTTGCTCAAACTTAAATGGATTTTATTCTTAAAATATCTTCTTCTACATAATTATACAGCATTTTGCTATATGAATTCCAATAAACCAATATTTACTGCAGCTTTACTTACAGCTCCCACATGTAACCTGCTAAAATTGTCAAATGGTATATTTAGATACTAAAAACACTCTCCTCAAGAAATATATTACATTTGCCATTATCTACATAGAATATTTTTATAAAGGACAACACAAGTTGAGATGATTGATTGCACAAAGATTTGTTTAATAAATTCCAGAGTAACTCAATAAACTTCAGAAAAGTTATCAGAAACCATAAGCAAAAATGGCCTTTAATTTTAAAAAGTATAAAGCTATAAGTATTTTCCTAAAAATACATTATTTATATGTGATTACCTCTCATTTTCTTAGAATGTTTACATGCTAAACTTAGGCATTGTCTTGTTATATGTCTGATTTGACAAGATATTTGCTACTTTCTATTAGAAGTTCAATCCATATTAATTAGGAATGATAAGATTTAGTCAGCCACTTGAAGTACCTGCAATGCATTTTGATCCCTATTTCTCTGGCTACACACTAAGAATAATTCAGCTTTGTAAGATAAGATGCTAACATGTAGGAGAATACCCATGGAAAGCTTCTTGCTCAATGTCTTGGATCTCTAGAGCAGTCAAAGTCCTAGCAGCAGAAAGAGTAAGATACAGAAAAGTCATCTGGGGAGCAATGCGGTTTGTTAGGAAAATGTACTTACAATGTGAGTAATTGCAGGGTGTTTACAACGGGAGCAATTTAGTTTTTGAGATCTCTGTAGTCCTGCAACAAACAACAGATCAGGCTAGACACCAAGGAAAGAGTTTGTGTTATACAGCCCTGCATATGGCAAGTAAGGCAAAAACGAACAAGGATAGGAATCAATTTCTTTTATGAGCTCCATTGGAAAACCAAAGTAACATCATATGGTGCAAGACTAAGTGACCCATCTTGGGAGAAATGCAATTGTAACAATTCTTTGAAGCATGAAAACAGCTCAACAGTTCTTTGGTTGAATGATACGTGGCTCCTAAGTATACTGTTCGGAAAAAGTTTTCTTGTCTAAGAGTGGAATGTTTCACACCATTATTTTTTGGGTTGGATTGTGTAAAGAAGGCTTTTCTAATTCATGGTTTATGCTGTCTGTCATGTATTTAAAAAGATGAATGTGTGCTGGTTTATTAATGTTTAGTATACAGTTGCTAATATGTCAGTAATGTTTCCAAAAGACCCTCTCCCCACCCTTAAGAAATGTAGTTTCTGTAAAAAGATTGAGCTTATTCAATAATTAGCATTGAATGAGTCTGGGCTGAGGAATAATGCATCTACAATTCATCTTCTTATAGAAAATGACTGTATTGTAAGTATTTGGTGTTAAGCAAGCATGTACTTAATCAACACAACAAACAAGTGAAAAATGGGTAAAATGAAAATGAATTTTGCCTGAAATTGGTTCCAATGATTGCATTTTTGTATTCTTAACCACATATACTTTTTATATAAACTGAATAAACTATCCTAATATAATTGCATTAAAGTGATTGCCATATGCAAACATGAAAGGGAAACTAAGGCTCAATAAAATAATTAAAGAGGTGATTTAAAACCTCTCTTCCACTCAAGGCCATGGTTAAGACTAAAGAGAATACAAACAACTGTTGTGTCCACTGAGGTAATTTGGGAGCTGTATTCAGAATTCCAGGGAAGTAAAGAGGCAGAGACTTCTATATAATCAAAGTGGGCCCCAATGACTTCAAAAAGCCTAGGACAGTATATGGAGAGAAAGTATAGGAATGATGATCAAAGTAAACTTCATAGCTGTAGAAAGGTTCTGTAAAAACAGCCTTGGTGTGTAAAGTCAGTAAGTCACACAGCATTATTTTCTCAATTATATCACTTAAGATCTGGTTAAAATGACAGAGTATTATCACAAGAGGAACTGAATCACAAAAGTAAAGTTACCTGGTTCTATGCACATGGTGCTTTCACTTTGTTGGAAAAGAAAATAGTAGAAAGAAGGCTAATTATATATGTGCCCTTCAGTTATTTTACAAAAGCTTGGAGCACTTTGAGCATTGAGAATTGTACAGTCATTGTTACCTAGATTTTCTATGCCTAGAGGATAGCTCAGCACGAGGAAACTGACCTAGTAATCTCTCTCTCTTGATCTACTTCCCAGTTAAGATATTCCAGAGGGGACGTTAAGCCCAGTACTCTTCTGTTTTCTAAACTTCACAACCACACTTTCAGATTATACCAATTTAAATATTGGAAAATATAGAGTAAAATTCCAATAAGGCAACAAGTAGGTTTCATCTACTTCTGTTAGACACTGGAATGCCGGACATGATGCTCACCAATGTGGTTTCAGAGTAATGAGGTAGTATATTCTAGGTAGCAATCTAACCAAAGATAATATCATTGTGGCATAAAGCTAAGGAGCTTTATACACCTTTCCTTCCATGGGCACAAGCATTTGTGTGGGTGTGTGGTTTGTGTATAAGAGGCTCAAGTAGAAATATTTCAGAAGCATTTTGAGGCATCTGTATTGGAGAAGACATTCATAAGAATATCTGCATTGGAAGTAGTCTCACATCTAGCATTTTGGTATCTGCTTGGAGTTGCACAATGACAAAAAAGATCTGAAATGTCAAACACAATAGACATATAGTTGGATTGTTTTAAGGTCTGAAATTTCAGTCCCACAAAGAGAATACACTTGTGACTACACATCTTCTAGTAGTAGTAGTAGTAGTCATAGTAGTAGTAGTAGTAGTAGTAGTAGTAGTAGTAGTAGTAGTAGTA
>JAKSZT010053843.1:16218744-16303679 GCA_026826555.1 Tolypeutes matacus
TAGTAGTAGTAGTAGTAGTAGTAGTAGTAGTAGTAGTAGTAGTAGTAGCTGTAGTTGTAATAATAGTAATGGCAATGATATAATAACATGGGTAATCATAATACTTAACATTTAATTAGTAATTATAATAATCCAGGCAATATTTTAACCATATCACATCTTTTAACTTATTTAATTCTCATAGCAGCCCTGATAAGTAGGAACTATTATTTTCATTTCCCAAATTAGAAAATTTGGGCAGAAAGAATAAGTTACTTGGTCAACATGACACAATTACATAGTTTCAGAGTTGAGATATGAACCCTGACATTCTGACATCAATGCCTATGTGAAAACAAATGATTTGACTTAGAGGCATCAAAATGAGTATAGAATATGGAACACAGGATGAATTAAGACAGATCACAAGGTGCTGCATAAGTGGATGATCACCCAAAGTCAGTAACTCCAGTGAAGATGGACTAAAAGTTAATAAAAGATCCTACTCTAGTGATAGTTGTAAATTATTTCATATTGCTATCAACATGAAAAGTATTTTCAGAACTCACAAACAGGATATAACTCACCCTATGCTTAACTGAATCATGTTCTTCTCTTCATAAAATTCAAGTTAAAGAAACACTTCAGAGAACAGTTAAGATGAAGCTCATAAATTTGTTAGTTTAAGCTATATCTGTAATTTCTGTTCTGATATCCAAAGTTAGTAGTCCAGATAACATACTACTACACAATGATTTTGACCAGGACTTGTTCTAAGTACAAATTTGCATCTACCCACTGTTACTATCTGTTGTTTACTACACTTTGCCTCTATCCATTTAGCTTTTGAGCTAAAAGGAAAGAACCAAAATACAAATTTAGTAGATAATGTCATGCCATGGTTTAATATAAAAGTATAACAAAAGCTAGCAAAATTATTTTCCTCATGGTCTGCTGTATCTCCTAAAAATATACTCCTTGTAAGGTATACTTTTAAATCAAAATGTTCATTAATAAATATATTCTAATTTTGGGGTGTTACTACATAAGTTTAATTTTCCTTATATCTGTTTTATAGCTGTAATTGCTAGATACTTTCATAATTATTTAAATATAGTTTATTTTTAAAAATTAATATCTAGAATAGTTTTTCTCCTGCTGATGAGAAGAATCAATTACAGAAGATTCCTTTAAAGTTTTTGTTATAGTTTTCCCCCGTTTAGACAAACTATTGTTAATCGCAAGGAAAAACAAGTGCCTAATGGCTTGACCAAAGGCAAAATATCACATAGAAATCCAAATTACATCTGATTAAAAGAATGCTGTGTCAGTGTCAGCCACTTTATCCACTGACTGGTTATTCTTCAGATTAACAAAGCCTGAGTGCTGAATCTCTCTCACTCTTCCTGTCTATCACTTTTTAGCTATAAGTAACTATTCTCATAGGCTCATATATCCTAATAAATATTTTACCTTGTAAACTAGAGGAAAAATTAGTTTTCAATGATAGAAAAAATTATAGATATAAGCATGCTGCAAAATTACCTTAGTATTTAGGCTCTAAATTATATTATCTAAGGGCAACAACTTAATGGAAAGTTAAATAAATTTAGCTGTGGTTTCCAGAGTGTATCAAGTCAATAAAATTACAATAACTATTTGAAGGTCTTTGAAGTGTTATAGGAAATTTGAGTAGGATAAAACTGAGAAATCATAGAGTTCTCAATTGTGTGTGTGTGTGTGTGTGTGTGTAGCCAGGATGAAGATTGAGAAAGATTGGAGAATGGATAACACCTTTAAAAAGCTTGTAGGTACCTTAACTTTATCATTCTCCCCTTGGGCGAAAACATTTGTAATTTCAGGAACTACTAAATCTGCATCACCATTTTTTATGTAGACATTTTCCATTATATGCAAATGGACATCATTCTTAAAGCAGTTTGTCAAGCATTAGCTTGCAGGAAGAAGCGGAAACGTTAGGGAAAGTTGGAAAACTATTAAGTAACTTTGTCATGCTATATATTAAGTGAAATATACAATAGACTGGCATTTAAATTCTGTACAACAATTAACAATTCAATGAGGCAAGTAATACAATTGTAAAACTTGTATGTGAAAAATGTTTTTTGTTGTTTTTTTTCAGTCCCACACCTTTGCCAATTGCTCTCACTTGGAGATTGGAAAACCCACTCCTCCATTCAAACTTAAAAAATATGAAGTGGTATGTCTGGGAGTTCTTGGATCTGTTTAGAAAACATTAAATACTTCCTTTTAACATGAAAGATTCAGATGAAACACATATCCTGTGATCTTGCTGAGAATGGTCTAAGACTGAAAGGAAGCTGATTTTCATGAGTGCATTATGGATTTTTTTTATTACTTAATAACCACATTTTATAAAAGTCTCAACATTTATTCATTTTCTCTCTCATAAATAAGAATTAATACATTTTAGCATATGTTTCCATGCTTTCTCTCCTTTTTTATTGTTTTTCAAAGTACTGCCTCCTCCTTTATAGCTGTTTTAGCACAAATCCTCATGGTTGGGGTTATGATTTACAGTCTGGAATTGAAGGGTTATTTTCCCAGTTTTCAAGGCATACACCTGCATCCTTTTCTCAGCAGCCTCAAGCACAAATCACTGGGTGAGTATGAGCTACACAAGCTGGGGGTTTACAAGAGATATTATCAGGAACAACCAAGCTGCTTTGCCCTGATATAACTTCCACTATAACAGGAATTTGATGAAAGCCTCAAGGTTTATTGCAAAGATTTCCATAAATGTGAAATGATGACGTGATAACCAAAATTGATAGAAAGAAAGGTAAGGGAAAAAATGTGTCTTTTTTTTAAATCATAATTCTCTTTTCTAAATAGGAGACAAATGGCAGTAAATAAAATGCAAGCTTACAAATAGCAGGTTCTTCCTAAGGAAATTCTTTCAGCTATTCTTCCCTTTTCTTCTGCCCATCACTTGTAACCCTGGAACATCACCCGGGCTCTACCTTTCCCATCGTGTAATTCCTCTTTATTTTCCTGGCTCACTCACACTTTACTCTTTGTGACTCTCTGGGGGTCTTGCCATTGAGAAGCCCTGGCTTCTGCGCCTGTTGAGTCATTGTTTCAGGTTTATACTTAACATCTTTCAGAATACATAAAAGTAGGAAAATGTACAGAAAAAAAAGTACAGATGTATTTACAGATGTAATTTCATCTGCAATGGCTCAAAATGCTTTCAATCTTCAGAGTCACAATTCACATCCAAGGCATAGAATATACCTTAACCTTGAAATTCTGCTTATAATAAAGGAGGGAGCCTGGCTTGGAATTTCTACTGATGTGTACTCCTTTTTTATACTAATAGTTCTTCAGACTATTCTACCTACTTAACTTGAAAGATAATTCTATGGATACAGATGAAAATAAGTTTCTGGTTTTGCAGAAACTTATAGAAGAGGTACATTTACCTATCATGACCAGGAAAACACCAGCGACCACACGATGTGCAGTGCTGAGTGTGTGCTGATTCAGTAGACCTTAGCAGCCTTTGGCTGCCATCAGGTATAGGGTAAGCCAAGAGCAACATTTTTAAGATTATATTTTTATGTTTTTTAAATTAAAAATAAGAAAAATTGGAGTTGTTCTTTCCAAAAAGAAATGTTATCTTGGAATTACAAAATGTACACTATGTGTAATTTAGGACTTTCTAATAACCATCTGTGCATAAATTAATTTCTTAAAAATAAAGACTAATAATCATTTATTAAGGTTGTTAAAGATTCTAGGAACATTTATACAAACAAATTATTACTGAACAACATTTGTGAACCAAAAGGCAATAAACACAACTGTTGGTAAGGAAATTATTATTTTTTATGGTAAATGAAGGCTTAGATAATCTGGAACAAAAAAAAAATACCTTCAGTGAAAACAAAATAGTAAATGATTAACATTCTAAATAATGTGGCTCACAAATTATTAGCCAATATATCTGTCTCCTAATGTAACAAATAAATCATCCATTCTTAGTTCAACCATACAAGAATATTATTTCTGTGATCGTTGTTTCCATTGCATTAGTACTACTTAACTTACAGTCTCTTCAGTCTTACCATATCTTGAATACTACATGCTACCTGTAATAATAGAACACTAGTGGTTATAACTGGCATCACTATATTTAGCTACATAATCATTTTTTCCACACTTTTTTCAATTTTATTTTTGTGGGTAGTGGGAAAAATAGTCTAAGACTGTATTAATAGCTATTATTATATTACTATTATTAGTAGTAGTATTAATGAAACAACAGTTGTATGCTTCTTTTTCTGAATGCCAAACAATACTTGAGAATGATATTATTCATACAGGACATTCTCAATAGTGCATTTTGAATTGCTAACAATTAATTTTGTTATTACAACAACCCTAAAAGATTGTTTAACAAAATGAAAATAGAAAGTATTTAATGAAAATAAAAAGTACTTAAATTTGCTATATTACATATGCATATGTATAGATATAGAGATTTCATGGATTTATGTGTGTATTCGCATGTATAAGTAGAAACTTTTATACAAACAAATTATTTATATGAAGGCAATAATCATGGACTTTCCATTATTATCATAGACTGGGGCTTTAGGGAATTTATGATTATTATAAAAAGCCACATTTTTTTCATTTCTTGACTGTAATGGTTTTCCAATTTCCATCTGTCACACTGTTGAAAATCTCATCCTCTGATTTCTTTTTGTAGTAAATCATGCCTGATTGCTCAGCACCAAGCTTTATAGTTGAATCTCTAGGCCAAAACATTTACTAGTGATTTCTGTTCCAAGTAGGAAGAATCAAAAGGGCCTGCAATTTCTTTACTGGTTTTTCTGGTTTTGAAAAGAAGCTGCTTTGCTGCAGCTAATTTTGTCCCATTTTAAGCAGGTACAAGTTTTTTCTTGGCCTTTCCCTCCAAAAACTAATTTGTACTTCTATAATGACTTCACAATTAATTAATTTTTAAAAATAGAAATATTCTTGAGAAATGCAAAGTCTATTGAAATGCCATGGCCAAGATGCTAAAACTGAATAAAAAGCTCAAAAGTAAAATACTGAGCATACAAAAAGAGATGATCCTGAACCTTTCTGTGCTCATTTTTTTTTTCTATTCAGTCAAGTAATTTTTCTTTTTTAAATTTTTCCAACTTGCTCCTAGTTTCTTTTATAATTATATTATTTTCACCAATAAAATGTCAGCTTTATTTATGTGTATAACATTGGATAAAAAAGTATATCAATCATCTGAAAGACTCTAAGATTATTAAAATGGAAGTTCCTGTCCTAATTTTAAGAGTTCTTTCAACTTATAGATAGTTGCTATCACTAAAATGGTTTCAAGCCCGTCCAGTACCTTTGATCCTGAGAGGATGAAAGTAGTCATGTGCTTCTTCTTTGTCACAGACTTGACCAAAGCTGATACTAAATGTGCTGTTGATAAGAGAACTGTCATTATAGGGACAATATACTAACCAGTGATTGTTAATGGACTTCATTTGATAGTTTACTGCTACATTTAATAAAGGAAAATTCTATTCCCATGATTTCCTTGGGCAATTTGCTCAATTTACCTCTATTTTAAGCTTTCTAATGATTTCAAATTGCCATACAAATCGCTTATATCAATTTTCTTTCAATGATAAATTTCAAAGGCAAGAGTCGACAAGGAGTTCACTTGTGGGTAACATTTTTGAGGACACTGTAACTTACAGGTAAATAAACCCTTTTCTAACCATGAAAATGGTCATGTCTTTACAAATCTTTGAAGTGGGATATAAAGTTCTCAAACTCTTCTATCTCAGCCTTCCAGGTGTATGTTAGTTATATTTAATTTTTAATTTTGACATTTAATCAAACAATATAAGAAAATTACACCAATTAAAAGAATTTTAGGCCATTGGTTTTTCTCTAACCATCTATTCAGATCAAAGTTCCTTATTTTGACTTCCAACCATATCTATAATTTATGTTAATGTCATGTATCCTTCACTATTAGACATAATAATACAACTTTCAATTTATGTGCTCATGTATTATTCATATCCGTAAGGTGTTTATATTTGACCTGCTTAAAAATTAGAACTTGTGTTATTTTAATAAGATAGATATCTTTTCCAACTATTACCTTGGTTTGTCTAGTGCTTTGTGAATATAATAATGTCAAGAATCCTGCTTGAAAACTGAGAAATTATCTCTAGGAATATTTAAAATATTTTATATGTAACTAAAATAAAGTGAAATGATATGATATTTTACTTCCTTCTGAATGTTTCTCTCAATTACTCACTTTTGAGATCAAGTAAGTAAAAGCAATTTATTTCTGAGTTACTATCTGCTTTTCATTTTTATCAGCCAATTGCTGATATAATGCATTTCTTTATATAAGGTTGTTGAGCTTATTGACATATTTTGTTGAAATATTTAAAAAATAACATATGATTCATACATATATTACATGGTTTACCAGTTTTACTGAGAAACTTTGGTCAGAGTTACCTCAAATTAAATTGAAGCAACTTTATTTTAATGATGCCATATGTCCTTATTACCTCAAACATTTCTTCTCTTCCTTTTACTCTTCTCCTTCTGGTAGTTCCATTATGTATATGCTACATGTTTTGTTATTGTACTACAGTTCTAAGATATTCTCATCTATCTTTTTATACTTTGTTCTTTGCATTTCAGTTTTGTATATCTTGATTGACATATCTTCAAACTCATCGATTCGTTTCTAGCCTCTGTTGACATTACTGATGAGCCCATCCAGGACATTCTTCTTATCAGTTAAAGTGTTTTTAATTCGTAACATTTCCTTTTGTTTATTTCTTAGAGTTTCCATCTTTCTGCTTACATTACTCATCTCTTCTTGCATGTTGTCCACTTTTCCCATTACAGCCCTTAGCATGTTAATCAGTTATTTTAAACTCTCAATCTGATAATTCCAAAAGCTCTACCATATCTGAATCTTGTTCTGATGCTTGCTCTTTCTCTTCAGATTGTGCTTTTTCCCTTTTAGAATGCCTTGTGATTTTTTTTTCCTAAAGCCAGACATGATGCATCAGGTAAAAGAAACTGAAGTAAATAGGCCTTTAATGTGAGATTTTATGTTTATTTGGTTAGAAGTTAGGCTATGTTTACCATTGTCTGTTGCTGTAGGTGACAAAAGCTATAATTTCCTCTGGTGTTTGTTTTTACTCTTTCTTGTCTATACATTTCCTTAAAGATTCCTTCTGAAATAAGATCTCTGTTTCAGTTTCTGCCAATCAGTACAACCTAAATCAAGTGTCTACTGTGTTTCTCACCCTAGCCAGATGTTTCCAGCCAGCCTAAGGTGACATTGGGTTTATGGCATAACCAGTTTCCCTGGTGCTAATCATTCTGTAGTGATCTCAGAAATAGGTTATTACTTGTAACAATAGGAAAATTCAAGAGAATAATCTGGTCAAAGACTATGGGCATTGTTCATGTAAGATCAAAAAGTGAACACTTAGAGCTGAGTGAAAACAATTTTGACTGCAGAGAGAACAGATGGGCCTTTCATTGCCTCGGAATCATGGAAGAAACCACTTCTCATGTCTTATCATGATCAGCTTCTCTGGACCAGGCACTGTGCTGGGGGCTTTACATACATTGTCCCTTTAAATCTTCACAACCAGTCTCTACTCTAGGGTAGTTTTTATTATCCTTATTTTATAGTTTTAGAAATCACCCTACAGAGGCTAAGCAAATTGCCCAAGGTGACTAAACTGGTCATGGATGTAAAATGGTGCAACCACTATGGAAGACAGTCTGGCACTTTCTTAAAAAGCTAAACAAGGCTTACAATATGATTCAACATTTGCAGTCTTAGATATTTACACAAATGATTTGAAAATGTGTGTACATGTAAAAATTTGCATGCAAAGTTTTACATCAGCTTTATTGATAATTTCCAAAAATTGGAAGCAACCAAGTTGTCCTTCAATGGGTAAATGCATAAATAAATTGTAGTACATCCATATAAGAGCATTATTCAGAAATAAAATAATTAAGCTATCAAGCTACAGTAAGACATGGAAGAACCTTAAATGCAAATTGCTAAGTGAGAGAAAGTCAGTCTGAAGAAACTACCTACTTTATGAATCCCATTATCTTTGGCATTCTGAAAAAGGGAATAGTATACAGACAGCAAAAAAGATTGGTTGACAGGGGTTGAGGTGGAGAGGAGGAATGAATAGATACATCACAGGGCATTTTTATGAAAGTGAAACTATTATCTATGTTATTTATAATGGTGGATATATGACATTATGTATTTGTCAAAACCCATAGAACTGTACAACACTAAGAGTCAAAACTAATGTAAACTCTGAAGTTCAGTTAATAATATTGTTTAAATATTTGTTCATCAATTGTAACAAATGTACCACAGTAATTCCAGATTTTAGTAAGTGGAGAAACTATGGAGGGGGCAACAAGATGTTCATGGAAACTCTCCCCACTTTATGGGCAATTCTTTTGTAAACCTAAAACTGATCTAAAAATAAAGTTTATTAAAAATGATGTCAAGCAGAAAGGCCTAATGCAATAAAGACTTAAAGATAACCTTGGAAAGGAAAAAAAAACCCAACAGATTCTAATATTATATCAATAATAAACATTAGGAATTCCACTGACAAGTTTTATTTGAAATATAATTCAACTCACCTTTTCCATAGTAGGTTAGCAACTGCTGCAAAAAAATGGCATTATATTTAATGAGATTTCAGTGTTTTCAATTTGTTTTTAAAGGTAGAAATAACCTAAGATTCTAAGATTAATCTAATATAAGAAATAAACTATAGTTAGGAATTATTATCATCATGTTTAGGAAGCTTAATAATGATATTCCCTTAGGAAATATTTCCAAGAATGTCTATATTTTATACGGATTCAATGGCAAATGCTGCCAAATTTTGTGGTTTGCTTAAACAAAGACATCTCAATTTAATTTGACGTTATTTTTCATGATCTGAACATATGGAATATTTTGCTTTAAAGAGAGCATCACATTATAAATGTAATAAGCAATGTCATAAAGAATTGTAGAAAAATGTTAACAAAAAAGAAAAAGTTAAATAAATCACAGTTTATTGAGTGATTAAACAACAAAAATGATTTCTTGTTACTGTTATAACATCAGGACCCAAACAATGAAAATATGGACCTTAATGTTTGAATGAGTGTTATCACTTTTGCTTTTTGTATATTGTTCTTATAAGCAACAGACTTCCTAGGCATTGTTATTAGTTGAAACAATGTGCATATAGTACTGGAGTTTTCTTGAGGTAAATACTCTCTTGAGATAATGAAATACTCATTTCTTGAGATAATGAAAACTTTGTGTTTTTTCCTTTATTTATTTTTCTTGTCTTGGTGCACTGGCTGAATATTCCAATATAATATTTAATATTGAATACAATGCTTGGTATTTCCATGTTTCTACATGAGGCTTTAATTTAAAGATTCTATCTCTTTAAGTTTTTGTTGTATCAGTGTTCACAGCTATAATAGGTCTACAGTTTTCTTCTCTTATACTCTCCTTGTCTGATTTTCTTATTTATATCATTCTGAACTCATAAAATGAATGAATGAATGAATGAATGAATGAATGAATGAAAATGTATAGCTGCTATGGAAGACAGTTTCTCAGAAAGCTAAGTATTTAATTGCCACATGACCTGGCAATCCCTCTACTAGGTATATACCCCAAATAATTGAAAGCAGATATTGAACAGATATTTGCACACTGATGTTCATAACAGCATTATTCACAATTGCCAAAATATGGAAGCAATCCAAATGTCCATCAACTTGAATGGATAAACAAAATGCTATATATATATACATATACAATGGAATATTATTCAGCATTACAAAAGAACGAAGTCCTGATTCATGCAACAACATAGATGAACCTTAAAGACATTATGTTGTGTGAAAAAAGCTAGGCACAAAATGACCAATATTGTATGATCTCACAGATAGGAAATAGTTAAAATAAGCAAACTCACAGAATTAGAAGCTAGGATACAGGTTACAGGGGAACTATTTGGATTGATTGTATAGTTTTGGAAATGGATGGTGATGATGGCAGCACAACATTGTAAGTGTAATTAAGACCACTGAATTAAATATGTGAATGTGGCAAAAAAGGGGGGAGGCATTTTAAGTCATACATATGTTTTTAGAATAAAAATTAAAAGACATATAAAAATTATTGAAGAAGCATAAAGAGTATTAGAGGAAAAGGTATGACATGTTCATATAGAGGAGGAAGAGAACAAATAAATAGATTAGAAAATTATACTAGGATTTCTGGAAACCCAGTTTAAATTAGTGGAGTTAATAATTAAGTTTGTGGTTAAGAATTTAAAGTAAGAGCAGTCAGCATGTTTGTGTTTTTCTCTATCTGCAAGCCTGGAGTAAGTGAAGTACGGTATGCAGATGGGGTTTGGGGTTTCAGTGGATGAGTACAATAGAAGGTGTGGTAGACAGGATTCTAAAATGGCCCTGATTTTCATCCCTTCTTGTACAACCCCAGCTGACATCTTAACTGCAGCCTTGTGAGATCCAGAGGACAGGACTTGTTTAAGGTGTACTTGGACTCCTGACTCTTGATAATAAACGGGTGTTGTTTTAAGGTAAAAAAGAAAAAAGAAAAAATGAATGCAGTACTGTTGCGGCCAGCCAGAAATAACCCAAATGGCACTCTTGGGAGCAAGGATGAACCAAGTTTTATTATGCGCGGGCCCAGAAGAGAGTTCACTCTCCAAATTCTGAGCGCCGTTTTCCAATTTTCATAAGTTTATATAGGTACACTAAGTGGGCAAATTCCTGAGCAAGTAGGCAGTCAGGGTTACAAAGGCAGAGAAGCAAGGTTAGTTTATCTTTCTAAAAGCAGAAGGGCATTAGGGAGGAAAAGAGTCATTATCTGTTTATAGCTGTAAATTTCAATTCAAAGGGGCAGCCTGGGGTGCTTATCTTCCTGACATGGATTCCTTGGAGAAAAGGGGAGGAAGAAGGGGAGAGAGGGACCAGGGACCAAGGGGAGTTTATTTTTTTAAAGCTGTGGGTTTCTGCTGAGGGTGGGATTGGGATCCTGATGCTTCCCTCATCATTCCCCCCTTTTGATGCCTTTATAATTCTTTATGGGGCATCACTTGCTAGCATGGGGATCTTTTTATAGTCCCCAAGGGCTGATATTAACACGAGGCATTATTTGGTTTTTAAGGCATTTAAGCGGGAAGTGATGTATTGTGTTAGGTACTGTAGAATGCATGGCGCAAAAGTTAAGAGGGAAAAGACTGAGGCTATTCCTGGCATAAATGGCAAAATCCAGGAGAGGAGATACTGGAAGTAATTTCTGTTGGCAGATGCCTCATATACATGGTTTAAATCGTCTTTGGCTCACTCCTTTAGCAGGGCTATTTTGTCCCTAACTAATCCTGAGGAGTTTGCATAAAAACAGCATTCTTCCCTCAGGGCCTGACAGATCTAATCCTCACCTGTTTTGCAATACCACTTCTGCCAATGAGTCTATCTGGTCTTGCAACCCGTTGAAAGCCCCCCATATTTCTTCGAGGTCTTTTGATGTTTCCTGAGCTAGTGTTTGTAAGTCCTCCTGACCAACTGTGAGAGAAGCCCCCACTACTGCTGCACTCCCAACTACTCCTAGTCCTAAGAGTTTCGGAATTGCCTGTATTGCTTATTTGGTTCGGGAGAGCTCTCCGAGCAATTCATTTCCATACACTGAAAACCAGGTAGCAGATGCCCTGGCCATCCTGGGGTAGGCACCGGTAGGCGTTGGTACCACAGACCCAGATGGTGCAGTTTGCGGCACATTGGTCAGGCTCATTGAGTGGGCGGATGGTGTCACAGTTGGCCCTTCCAAGAGGGAAGATGGCTGAAGGAGACCTGGTAGTTATGTTTTCACAGTTTGCCAGTTTTCCTGGGGGCTCAGTTATGCGGACTGGGAGGGGCCTGGTTCCTGCCACAGAGCTGTCATGGGTTAGGGAGGTAACATTCCATGGGACAGGTACAGGGAAGATGTTTAGACTGGAGGAAGTGCATAGCCAGCAGGAGGCAGGTATATTGGGTCAAGATTTATTTAGGAGTTGGTGGAAATTTTGAACCTGGTTCAAAAGAACGTTGCAGGGGGCTGTTTTAACTTTGGCCTTTAGCGTCTAAGTGGCTTTACTAATATTTTTCATCAGGGCTTTTTCTGGGGGGTGGGTTACCGGGATCAGTTGGACCAGTATGAGATTTCCTGGGTCTGGCCTCGATGGGTTGTATATTCCGATTCTTAGTTTCAGTCCTGCCTGGGCCTTTAAAAAGCTATTTTCCGATTGATGGTTATGGTTAATAAGGTGAGTTTTATGGGGGTCACAGATTTCTATGCCACATCCTGCCAGGCTGGGGATTTTCTGCAGGAGATACGGAGAAGCCGGTGGGATTCCCTTTCAAGGAGCGGTGGCACCTACTAGCAAGCTCCAAGAGCGGCAGAATCCTCCGCCTTTTTGGGAGTCTCGGCAGAGATATTTGTCATAACTCCCATAGCTGTGACCCCTACACCCTCTCCTGGGGGCCGGTATGGGAGCATGGGGGTATTGGGCAACCAACAAGGTGTAAGGAGCATGATCTTGGATTGCCCTGCAAGCATCAAAAATTACAGAGGCTGAAGTTGCCCCTGCCAAGAATGGGACTGAAGTGGTCAGCATGGATTGTTTGCCCCAGCTTTGACTAACTTGCAGCTTCCATAGATTTTGGGGACAGGTATCGACTCTTAGGGAGGGGGCGAGGAAGTAAAGGACAAGCAAGTTAAGTCACAGAAACATCCTATTATGCACCAGTAAGCAATTGCAATTAGGACTCTATTCCAGTCTGCAGGGGCCTGGGAGCGAGTCCAACTCCAAATACCAAGGTGAGCAGGCCACATAAGCACAGGATCCACCAGGAGCAGGCGTCCATTCAGCAGGCATTTGACGAGGTTGGTGCTCGGGGATCCCGGGTGACTCACACTCTCAAGGGGTGGCTGGGTATGGGTTGGGCTGTACAGCTGTCCTGCTCTTTATCGAGATGTACCTTCTTGACCCTGGAATGATGGATCGAAAGGATGATGCCTGCAACTTTAAGAGCAGTAAGAGTTACAAGGATCACAGTATGTGGACCTGTCCAGGAAGGCTGGAGGGGGTCTCTTTTCCAGTCTTTGACCTAGACTAGGTCCCCTGGCTGGTGGGGGTGCACCGGGTGTCCCAGGGGGATGAGATTCCGGGACAAGACAGTTTTATATATTTCATATACAGTTTCCCCAGCTGTTGGAGAATGGAATCTTGGTTAGTCTCCCCCAGAAGTTTGAGATTTCCTCTGAAGGCCCGGATAATTGGGGGTGGCTGCCCAAATAGAATTTCAAAGGATGAATAGCCAGTGGGTCCTGGGGTGCACCTAACTCGGAGAAGGGTCAAGGGAAGTAAATTGACCCAGGGGAGACCAGTTTCCTGGCAGAATTTGGCTAGAGTGGCTTTGAGGGTTCAATTCACGTGTTCAACTTTCCCTGAGCTCTGGGGCCTGTAAGTGGTATGGAGCTTCCACTTGATTCCTAACATTTTTGCTAGTTCTTGGACTACGGCAACCACGAAGCCCAGGCCATTGTCACTTCCAATTGACAGTGGCTGCCCATGTCATGGAATGATTTCTCTAAGTAAAGCCTTAGTCACTTCTCTTGCCTTCTCAGTGCGAGTGGGGAAAGCTTCACCCAACCTGAAAAGGTGCATATCATCACCAACAGGTATTTGTACCTCCTACTTGGTTTCACTTCCATGAAGTCTACTGTGATATCTTCAAAGAGGGCCATTCCCATGTGCTGGACACCTGCCAGAGTACGGGGGCCCTGCAAGGGGTTATTTTGGAGCAAACTTGGAACTGGCTGCTGATGGTGGCACAGAGAGAAGTTAGCCAAGCTGTGTAGTAGTATCTGCTGAGCAAAACTTCTAGTGCAGTTTTTCCTAGGCGGGTGAGTTGGTGGTATCGGTGGATGAGGGCATAAGCGGCTCCTTTTGGTACAAAAATTCAGTTATCTGGGAGCAGCCAAGTTCCTTCGGGGGTTAGGCTTCCCCCTTCTCTTTCAGCCCACTCCTTTTCTTCCTGGGTATAGCTTAGTTGATCAGTCTCTTGTTCTAAGAGGGACAGTTGCGGTGTTAATTCCAGGACTTGTATTCCGTGGGTTCCTTTAGCCACTTGCCTAGCTGCCTTGTCAGCTATCCTGTTTCCTTGAGCGACCATATCCATTCCTTTCTGATGTCCCGGCAGTGGATGATGGTGACTTTGTTTGGTTTCCAGATTGCTTCTAAAAGTTGGAGAATTTCTTCTTTGTTTTTGATTTCCTTTCCCCCTGCGGCTAGGAGACCTCTTTCTTTATAAATTGCCTCATGGATATGAACAGTACCAAATGCATACCTAGAGTCAGTGTAAATGTTTACCGCTTGCCTGGTGGCTAGCTGCAGGGCTCGGACCAGAGTCCAGAGCTCTGCCTGTTGCGCAGGCCATCCCCGCGGTAGAGACGCTGCTTCCACCACCCGTTCAGTAGTGGTGACTGCATATCCAGCAAGCTTTTCCCCATTTTTAACAAGACTGCTCCCATCTGTAAATAGTGTCTCACTTGGGGAAGGGAGCGGTTTGTCTTGAAGGTCAGGGCCACAGTCGTAAACCTCTTCTGTCACTTCAACACAGTCATGTTCTGGAGCCCCTTCTTCCTCTGGCAAAAAGGTGGCAGGGTTTAGACTGTGCACTGTTTCTATTGTGACTCTGTGGTTTTTACAGAGTAAACCTTGACAATATGCGACCAATGCCCTTGTGAGTTCATTAGGGCAGTGACTGTGTGTGGCACCGTAATGTGAATTGCCTGTCCTAGAGTTAATTTGTCGACTTCTTTGACAAGGGTCAATGTTGCTGCCAAGGCTTTTAGGCAGGGCAGCCACCCTGCAGCCACGGAGTCCAGCTGCTTGGAGAGGTAAGCAATAGGTCTTTACCGTGGGCCGACTGTTTCTGTGAGAACCCCCAATGCTACTCTTTTCTTTTCATGCACAAACAGGTTAAAGTTTCGAGTTACATCTGGGAGCCCCAAGGCAGGGGCTCGGCTGAGTTGTCTTTTGATGTTTTGAAAGGCCCCCTGTTGAGCTTCTTCCTAGGCGAGAGGCTCTTTTTCTGGACCCACCAAAACTTCGGAAAGGGGCTTGGCCATGGCTGCAAACCTGGGAATCCAGATGCGGCAGAACCCTGCAGTCCCAAGGAACTTGCGAAGCTTTCTTTTTGTGGTGTGGGTAGGCATGGTGCAGATCACTTTCTTTCATTCAGGTCCAAGCGTCCGGCGCCTTTGTGTGATGCTGAACCCCAGGTACTTGACTTGCTATTTACAGATCTGGGCCTTTCTCCAAGACACTTTGTATCCAGTCTGTGTTAAAAGTTGTAGGAGAGTCTGGGTCCTTCTCCAGCAGTCCCTATCCGTTTCACTGGCAAGTAGAAGGTCATCTACATACTGTAAGAGAGCATACCTGCAGTTTTCCCGGAGGTAGGTGGCCAAATCTGCTGCCAAAGCTTCCCCAAAAAGGGTAAGGGAGTTTTGAAGCCCTGTGGGAGCCAGGTCCAGGTTAGCTGAGTTTTCTGCCGGGTTTGGGGATCTTCCCATTCAAAGGCAAACAGGGGCTGGCTTGGGGGGGGGGCAGCCCCAGGCAGAAGAAGGCATCTTTCAGGTGCAGGCAAGTGAACCAGGCGGCTTCAGGAGGCAGCTGTCCTAACAAGGTGGACAGATTGGGAACAACCTTACGTAAGGTGAGAGTGGCGTTATTAATGGCTCCTAAATCCTGCACTGGTTGATAGCCAGTCTTATCTGGCTTTTTTTCACTGACAATAACGGGGTGTTCCAAGGTGACTGGCATTTGATTAGGATCCCCTCTCTTTTAAGGCAATCTATATGTTCAGCTATGCCCAATTGTGCTTCATGGGGAATCAGATACTTCCTCTGCCAGATTGGGATCGTTCCAGGCTTCAGGTCGATGATGATAGGTGCATGGTTCCGTGCCATTTCTGGTAGGTTTTTTTCTGCCCAAACCTGGAGAAAAAGTTCCAGCAGTTTTTCTGGATTCTGACTTGAACTTTCTTCCACACGATGTCTCCATTCTTCACTTCGGGGCACAGTGATGAGGAGAGTGAGGCTGGTCTCGAGGCTTAACCTTGCTGGCCCTTCAGGTTTGAAGGTACTCTGGGCTCCAGTTTGGTTAAGAGGTCCCTACCAAGCAGGGGAACTGGACATTCAGGCAGGTACAGAAATTCATGAGTTACTTCGTTGCCACCGAGCAGGCAAGTTCTTGACTGGCAAAAAGGCTGTTGGCTTGACTGGTCCCCAGTCGCTCCTATGATATTAATGGTTTTTCCACTAAAGGGGGCGACGGGGGTTGTGACCACAGAATGTTCAGTGCCAGTGTCCACCATGAAAATCATTGACTGGCCCCCAACTTGTAGTTTGACCATGGGCTCATGGGGGCCAATTTCCAGTGAGCCTGGTTGCCCCTATGGTTGAGCCCTGCCAGCCCAATCAGATGGTCTTGGGGCTCAGGTTGGTATTTCCCTTTAGGGATGTTCCCTCTATGTGCCTCAGTCTTTTGGGGGCACTCATTTTTCCCATATCCACTCTCTTTGCAGTAAGCACATTGGTCTCTGGCCAGGGGCACCCTTCTGGCACTTGTTCCCCCTTTTTGAGGTGGTCTTTCTCATCTGGTGGGGTCAGGATTTCCTAAGGCTGCTGCTAGTAGGGAGGCTTGATGTTTTATTTGTTTCTTGGCTTCTCATTCGGAGGCTTCATCTCGATTGACAAATACTTTGTTGGCAACTTCCAGTAGTTGAGAGATGTTCATGCCCGTGAACTCTTATAATTTTTGGAGCTTTCTTTTAATGTCCGTTGCTGCCTGTGTAACAAAGACAGCATTCACCATCCTCTGGTTTTCCGGAGCTTCTGGGACAAAAGGAGTGTAGATTCTGAAGGCCTCACAAAGCCGTTTGTAGAAATCTCCCAGAGACTTGCCAGGCTTTTGCGTAACTAAAGTCATCTTCGTCATGTTTGTGGGTCGTTTTGCCCCTTCTCGGACCCCTCAGAGGAGCGCTTCCCAGTATTGCTGGAGTGCAGCCAGTCCCTGTTCAGTGTTGAAGTCCTAAGCGGTTTCTGGTGCTGCTTCTCGTGCCCAATCTTCCGGGTTTACACCAGTAGGGGCCTGCTCCTGCAGCCACTTTCGGGCTTTGTCAGAATTCATCGTCTCTCCTCTGTATTAAATAAAGTCAGAAGGAGTTGGCGGCAATCATCCCAAGTAGGACGATGGGTTTGGAAAATGGATTCCATGAGATCAATAAGGGCCTGGGGTTTTTCCGAGTAGGAGGGGGTGTGGTGCTTCCAGTTTAAGAGGTCTGTAGTTGTGAAGGGCTGGTAGTATAATACAGGCTTCCCGGGTTGGAAGGTCCCATTTTCGCCGATCTGGGCCGGACCCTGTGTTTCACAGAGGGGCACCTATAATGCAAGTTGTGCTGACTGGAGCCTCCTTGCTAGTGGGGTTGCTGGGCTTTCCTCAGAGAAGGTCAATGTTCCCAGAGGGGCCAAAGGTGTTACTGGGAGATCTGCCTGTGCTCCCAGGCCAGGAGGAGAGGCTAGAGTGGCCAGAGCGTATGGCGGTGGGAGTGGTGGTGGGTCCTCCTCCGAGGACCCTTGATGAATGACTGGCTTCCGGAGCCCCATTCCCTGTGCAACCAAGACCCTGCTCTGTCCCTTTTTTCCAATGCACAATCGAACCCAAGGGGGCAGAGTCTGGGCTATCTCCAACCAAGAGTCGATGTAGGGAAAGTGATCTGGGTGGCCAGGAGTTCCTGTGATCACCAGCCACACTGCACGGACCCTGGCTATATCCAGGGTCCCTTCTGAGGGCCAGTCAACGTTAAAAGTGGGCCACTCTACTTCACATAAGCCAGGGTTCATCCGGATGCCATAATTTCTGGAAAACCCTTCTTGAAATTCTTGAGCATGCAGTTTAAGACAGTAGGTTTTGACTGTGATGAGCCCATACCCTGCGTTGGTGGCGCAAGACAGACAAGGGAAGGGGTCGCCTCTTTCCAGGCCACTCAGATGCCCACCTGTCCGCATCTCTCAAGAGAACTTAGGCTCCTCTTAGCTAAGGTGCCCGGGCAAATTTCGGGTTGGCCGTTATGCCGTATGATGTACCTGCGGAAAACAAGTTAGGGCCCACACTGGCTCCAAAGCATACACCGAGGAGTCACAGACTGGTATGGCAGGCGCAAATCCCTACCGTCCATATTCACTCACACAGTCACTCAGAGGTTATGCAGTCCCTCCCACAGGGATTGCCCTATCCTGGAACCTCGGTACTTGAGATCTCAGGAGGTAATCAGTCTCCTTTTCCATCCGGAGATAGCCCTGACTGAGGGCTTGGCACCCAGGGCCTTACCTTTCCGGAGTCTTCTGGCAATGTTCAGTCTGCCTCCCCACTGAGTCAGGCTGGGGTGTATGGTCATGGCCTGCGGGGACCTCCTCAGAAGGAGGTCCCGTCAAGAGGACAGGCGGCGCCCACCTAGTTCGCTTGGAGATCTCCATTGGCTGCGCCTGTCAGCCCAAACCCAGAGGCACAATGGGCCTGCTCGGTTGGGTTTCTCAGTCAGGAAACCAAATGTTGCAGCCAGCCAGAAATAACCCAAACAACGCTCTTGGGAGCACGGATGAACCAAGTTTATTATGCATGGGCCCAGAGGAGAGTTCACTCTCCAAATTCTGAGTGCCATTTTCTCATTTTCATAAGTTTATATAGATACACTAAGTGGACAAATTCCTGAGCAAGTGGGCAGGGGGGGTTACAAAGGCAGAGAAGCTAGGTTAGCTTATTTTTCTAAAACCAGAAGGCCATTAGGGAGGAAAAGAGTCATTATCTATGTAGAGTTGTAAATTTCAATTCAAAGGGGCAGCCTGGGGTGCTTATCTTCCTGAGGTGGATTCCATGGAGAAAAGGGGAGGAAGGAGGGGAGAGAGGGACCAGGGACTGAGGGGAGTTTATTTTTTTAAAGCTGTGGGTTTCTGCTGAGGGTGGGGTTGGGATCCCAGCACTTCCCTCAGCAGTACTAATGCATGATACAACTGGATGGACCTTGAAAACATTATGCCAAGTGAAAGAAGCCAGTCAATAAAATACCATTGTTGTATGACTCCATTTCTATGAAATATCCAGAATACTCAAATCAATAGAGACAGTACATGGAATAGTGGTTGTTTAGGTCTGGGTGCGGGAGATGACAGGATGGGGTGACAGCTAAAGGTGATCTAAATGTTCTTTAGATCAAATTGGTTAATTAAATTATTGTGATATTTTATATCATTGCTCATTTTTGTAAATTCTATCAGTTATTGGAAGTCTTTATTAAAATCCCTGAATCTGACTGTGAAGTTCTCAGTTTCCATTTATCAATACTGAAATTTTTGCTTTATAATTTTAAAATTTTGTTTGTAGGGGTATACAAGTTCTGAATAGTTCATCTTTTTGTAGAATCACAGAAATTATCTAAGTGATGATCTCTTTAGGCCCAATTTGCACTCACATATACATATATGTGTATATATATCGTTTTATATATTCAATATTTTAATTCTGTTTTGTATTTATAAGTATATTTATAAATCATTGGGTCTTATACATATTTATTATATAATATAAATTAAGTAGCATGCATTATTATATATTATACCTATACTGATTTATTTCTATTATCTTCATTTAAATTGTGAATGTAATATACCTTTCCTTTATTTCCCTTTTCTAATATTATATTTATCATGTTTGCTCTATTTATAATATTCCCTTTACTGTTTGACAGTTAAGCATGGTATATCTATGTTTTTAATCACTCTCTCTACTAGTATCCTAAAATAATATAAATTTAAAGTGCTTTAAATTGAATCAATCCAACTGGATCTTGTTTGTTATATTTACCCTCCACAGTGGCAATTATTGTTTTACACCACATATGATTGAACAGATTTACCACATACTTACTAATTAATTTGTGCATTATTTCTCCTTGCATTTCTCCCTTTCATCTGGTTTCACTTTCATCTTTCTATGGTGTGCGAGTGACAAAATATTTTTCCTGAAAAAATAATTCTTATCTTCCTTTTAACAAGCTAGTTTAATGGGACGTTAAAATTTTGGTTGATCCTAATTTTTACTAGGTACTTTGAAGATATTATTCTATTTATTTCCTTTAGCCAAATGTCGGCACCTATAGTTAAGCCCAATAATTGTTTTTTCTCTATTTGCTGATATTTTCTGTCATTGGTCTTTTGCAGTTTTACAAAATGTGTGAAGTGCTGACTCCATTTGCTTATTTTTTTGTATTCTTATTTGGATTTATTTTGTCCTTGTCCAAAGTTTTTGTGTTTGCTTCAGGAGGGCCTCCCAAAAAACCAGCCTGGGTCCGTTTTTAATGTTGTTCCTTTGGCTTGAGGATTATTCAACCCCAGAGATTCTGAAACTCATCATTTCTTTTTCCTAGGGATGAAATATTCTCAACTCTCCCACAAACCAGGGAGAAACAAGTTTCTTTGACTTCTGCTTCTTACATTTGGAATATATTTCTGGACCTCCCTTTTATAGTGGTGCAGTTTTGCAAGGGTTATGGCTTATACAGTTTCATTTCTTACTTTTTGCTTAGTTCTGGCCCAAGGTCACGTTTACTTTGCTGTGTGTATTAAGACAAAAACCTTTACATAATATACTCTGATAACAGTCTATTTCCTCTTCCTAGGCAGGTTGATGTTGGAGTTTCAACAGGAATTCCTTTGCTTACCATTCTGATTTTCACTTTTTTCATTTCTGCCAACTTGGCACTTTCTAATTCATGATATTTCTTCTATTATTTTAATTTTTGTATTTAAATCAGGAAGCTTAAGTCTTTTTAACTGGAAGATGTATAGGTTTCCTTAATTTAGCATTTTTCTAAAACCAGGAAAGAGTATTTTATTATTAAACTTTACTAGTAAAATTATAAATACCTGTTATTTTACTTCAAAGTTTAGTTGCTTGTTTCATTTCTTAAAAATGTTAATTTTTCTATAAACTATAAGCTATGAAAATCCATTAAATATTGGTCTTAACAAATGGAGGTATTTCTAAGAACTCATGCAATTTACATTCATCTTATAGCAAAGAAACAATGAATAAACCTGTTTTAACTTTACTGAAATAATAGTGATTTCAACTGTCATAGATCTTTTCCTCAGATCAATTGATGGTCTTGCTTCTTTTTACAAAAGTGATAAAATTCTGTATGGCTCACTATATCTGATGTTGATTAATTTGACTGGTCCCAAATACACTGGTCATTTCACTTTTCTTCATCATACTAACTTTACCAATTAAATAAGTATTCTGCTATATTTTAATAATAAGATAGAATAATACTAATAACACCTCACATTTTATGTTTGAACAATCATGAATATTAGGAATTTAACAACTGATCACTTAAAATTGTTGGGTACTGTTATAAGACCTTTGCTGATACTAACTTACTTACATTTCTCAGGAAACAGATGGAAAATTTCCTGTCACTACCTCTAATTTGATAGATGAGGAAACAGAAGTAAGGGTAGCTTACATTTATCTTGCCCATGGTCACACAACTGACAAGCGATGAGATGGATTTTCAAATTCAGAAATGTTTGGTTCCAGAGACAGCATCTTAACAGGTATGCAATACACTCCATTGATCATTGACATGCAACCAAGAAAGACACTTGTAGAAATTACCTCACAATCCAAATTTTAGTGTCAAGTTTAAGAGGAGGCAGAAAAAATATTAAAATAATACCTTTTTCAATTTTAAAAGTCACCCTAATATTTCATGAGAAATGTAAATAATCCATAAGAAGAAACTTATCAATCTTAACTGAGACACAAAAGAGACTTAGGTAAATATCATGTTCTTGGACAGAAAGGTTCAAATATATAAAGATGTTATTTCCCCCTTGATTCCTTTACTGGTTCACTAAGAAGAATACAAAGCAACAGCAGCAAAACAAAACAAAACAAAACAAAACAAAAAAACCTGAAAATAGAAGAGTTTTAGAATAATTTTTCTAAAATAATTACTTCCCCCTTGATTCCTTTATTGGTTCACTAAGAAGAATACAAAGTAATAGCAGCTTAAACAAAAACAAACAAACAAAACTGAAAATAGAAGAATTTAGAATAATTGGCACTTATATACATATTAAAAGTTAAATGGTATGTGTCAAGTATAGACAAATTGATATGGGAAATGTAAATTGATAGAACAGAATGGAAAGTGCAGAAACAGACTTAGTATATGTTTGTATACAGTATTTGGTTTCTGAGGCATAATGAAAAAAAATAAACAAGGAATGGAGGAATTACTCAACAAATAATGTACATAAGACAATTTGAAAAATTGAAAAGAAATATAGTTCTCTAACATATATCAGAAAAAAATTATATATTTCCATCAGAGAAGAAAATTAAAAGAAAAAATAAATCTCTAAATAATATAAAAGAAAGAAAATATTGGTGAATATTTATTACCAAGGTAGTGAAGAATTTCAAAGCAAAAGAAAAGAAAAGAACCACTAAGTAAATAATTGATATATATATATAATTACATAAAAATCAAAAGAAAAATTGGTGAATATTCATTACCAAAGTAGTGAAGAACTTTCTAGATATAAAAGCAAAAGAACAGAACCACTAAGTAAATAATCAGTATATATATATAACTACATAAAAAATTAAAACTCCAAAACTGGATAAATATCATATGAAAGTAAAAGGCAAATGGCAAGCTTGGAAAACATGACCAATATTAATTGACATCACGTTATTTATATATTTAATATTAATTGTTCTTACAACTCAATGAAAAAATAGTGAATGTCACAATAGAAATGTCGGAAAATGTATAGGGACCAGTGGGCATATAAAAATAATCAAACTAACTATTACTTGAGAATCAACCTATATAACTATATTTTCAAGGCTATAAATTTATCAATGATCTTCTTTTCTTTCATGATAATTCCCCATTTTTGTGAAGGTGTGACAAGTCAGGCACTTCCTCTGAAGGGCATTTTGGTAATATGCATCAAGAGTCTTCAAAATGGCAATATTTTTTTGATCCAGGATTTCTACATGTTAGAATTTCTTATAGTTTTTTTATACCACTCACACACCCACACCCTCACACATATACACAAACCAAGAGAGAAAACACGTAAATAATATCAATTAATCAGTGGGAGGGATAGTCTGATTCATTATAATGAATTTTTTAAAAGGTGGATTTTTATGCAACGATTCATATTTTATTTTCAGAGTCTTAACAATGGAAAAGCTCATGATACACTAGTACGTGAAATGAGCAAGGTATTACACTATGCTTAGAAAGTACACGTGTTGTGTGTCATATATAATCTTCAAATGTGAAAAGTGTTTTTCCTTATGCCATTTTTTTTTTTTACATTTTTTTAATGCTTCTGTATATTTGCCATGTACTATAATTAGAAGATCGGGGATTTGGGAGTGAAACACACCAGGGCTTGGTTTACAACTTCACCACTAACAAACTGAGTGACCTGGGCTATATTCTATAACTGAGCTGAGTCTCAGTCTTATCATCTATAAAATAGGGATAATAAAAGCTAACTGCAGTGTTGTTTGAGTAATTAAATCCAATTGTATATACAAACACTTAAGTACCCTATAATATTTATATTAAATTTTATATTTATATTAAATATTAATGCTAAAAGAAAATGTCATTTGTGACAGTTTAAAATAAAAAAACAACCTAAACACTTCACATAACATGTTTATTTGTCATTTAGCACAGTGTTTTTGTTCCAATACTATTTTATATTGGAGAGCTTTTTAAAATTAATCACATATCAATATGAATTGAGAGTGGCAGGGCATAATGGAAGGATTTGAGTTTAAATTGTGGCTGAGTGTGAACAGGCTAAGTAACCTTAGGACAGTTACTTCTTGAACCTGTGCATCAACATTTGTAAAATAGAAAAATTGATATAGAGTTGTTATAAGAATGTAATACATTAATTCATCTAATATGCCATAAATTTTACCTTGCACATAGCAAATATACAATAAGTAATAGTTTATTATTAGTGGTACCATTAACTGTAGAATAGTTAGAGCAAAAAGAGTACCAGAAATAGTAATACTATCTTATTTTAATAATATTGTGTTCATCTTTGGTCATTGCTGTCTATTTGCCCTGTTATATATTTCTTTTAAAAATTTCAGAATAATTCTGTTTTACTAATTTAGTGTAGTGCTCATATAACAATCCACCTGCAAGAAAAAATTTGTTCATGCTAAAGAAACATGTTTGTTACTTTCTTATTTTCGTACTTGGATTTTAATACAATTAAATGAAATTATTACCAAGAGTATAATTCTTATCAATAAATACAATGATGAAGATTTCCATTGAAAATATTATCTAGTTAGTCCAATGAAGCACCTGGTGAGTTTCGTAAATAAAATCAAAATATCAGGTATTGTATCAGGTGAGTAAATTAAAAGCACTCACATAGGTGTTTTTCTTTCTAACTGGTCTTTAGGCAAATGCCTATCTGATATAAGTTACATATTTCAGGAGAAAAGTTATTTACACCATCCAAAAAGCTACAAGTAAGCATTACTGAAACTTTTTAATTTTGATTGCTTATTTTTAAATGTTTGTAAAATACTTTTCCTTCATATCTATTTTATTCATTCATTCAACACATTATTTATTGAGTACCTAACCTGTGTTAAGTACATATTTCAATGGGTTATTAATCATGTTTAATTTAGTAAATTATCTTCTCTCTTTTGAGAGAGAATGAGGAAAAAAATCTATGTTTCAATTACAAGTAAACTATTTAAATGATTAGCCTTAAGGTGTTCCTTTCCCCTTAACTTTTTAAAAAGATGTATTTATTTACTTTATTTCTTTTCTTTTTTTTTTATTCCCTCCCTCCCCCAGACAGGTTCTTTCTCATCTGTCTGCTCATTGTTTGCTCACCTTCTCCAGGAGGCACCAGGAACCAAACCTGGGACCTCCCACATGGGAGGCAAATGCCCAATGGCCTGAGCCACATCCGCTTCCTGTGGGCTGGGGTGTCTGATCGTTGCAGCGGGTGTGGTGTCTGCTTGTCTTCTTTAGGAGGCACTGGGACCCGAACCTGGAACCTCCCATGTGGCAGGCAGACAACTGGTTGAGCCACATCCTCTTCCCTCCCCTTAATTTTTAAGTTAGCAAATTTAAACTCAGATACTTTCAGACATTTTTAAGGTAACAAGATTTTTGGTTTGAATTTTGAATTAAAGTTAATTCCTTCTAAAAGCCATTCTCCAAGACATTCAAGAAAGGGTCTTGTATCTGATGCTGTCTACTTTCCAAATCCAGTCTGTCTTCGGCTAATTATAAGCGGTTTAATACCTCTAAATTAAAATAACAGCTGGTTTGTCTGAGCTGACTGCTTCATATTTGGTGACTAATGAATAGTTAAGTTTAATCCAGCCCATCACTGGGATCTAATTTATATATAAGTGACAAGTGTTAGATCTAATTAAAAGCAGTTTATATAAGGCCTTAGAGGTTTAACTAAAACTTTCAGTGACTTTACAGGCAGTTTATATCCTAAAGGCAAACTTCTTCCTTATTGGTGTGCAGCAAGTCTAAGGCATTCATCTCCTTTCTCTTGATTGGGCTTAGTCTTCGGTTCAGGCAGTAGTGGCAACAAAAGATAGCTTGATCTCTATTAGCCACATCCCTGTTCTTGGATAAAGGCACTTAAAATAGTCTCAATCTTATGTAAATTTCTATGAAAAACACTCATGCTTCTGCTCTCAAAATATGGTAGACTTGTACGCCTTCCATAGAGATTTTTTCAAGCTGTCAGAGAGAAATGGCAAAAACCTTACAGAGGTGTCATCTAGTCAGGTTTGAGGTATTTTTCAACAGTGATCAGAAAGCAGCTGAGAGAAACTTGCTTACTCAATATTTCTACCCAGGACCATGAGTACCACTGAGAATAATGGTCACTGTACCATACTGATAATTATATAATGTGTCATTACCAAATGAAGCAAATATAATATTAGAGAATTATTGTCGTAGGAGAATTTAGATCTTAAAATTTAAATATCTGTCCTCTAAGTAGATCATCTACTGAACATTGAATTAAGCTTTCCAAGCAAACTAGAAAAAATAGTGCTGTGTCAGGTCCTCATAGTGAATCTATTATTTCCATTTCTTAAAAAATGAAACATTCTATTTTTTTAAATTTAGCTTTCTATTTTATTTAATGAAAGTATCATAATTTTTTAAACATATTTGCTACAGATGAACATTGAGATTGTTCCTAAGTCTTTCTGGTTATTGCAAAGAGTAACATTAGTAATATTTTATACTATAAATATTAGTATAAAGTATAATGCTAAATATATATACCTAATAACATTTTTATACTGTAGCTTTGTACATTTAATCATATTCATAGAATCCATTTATATGTAGAAACATTCTATTTTTGAAGACAAAGGTTGCAACTGTAATTAAGTACTGGATATATTTTTAAGGGATAGTTTAATAATTTAAGCTAAGTGAATTAGACCATTCTTACAGCTAAAATCAATTTACATTTGTTAGGTGAAGTAGCTACTGATCTAATGTACTTCAGTCCTGGCTCCAAACCCCAAATGATAGACCATGATTCTTAAACTTTATAAATTATTTCTGTGGTGCCATAAAATGGTCATAATAATTTATGGTCCAGTGGTAACATTGCAGAGTCAGAAGCCTTGAATTCTATTCTGCACTATGTTAATGATTTTTACTTTTTTCCTATGGGAAAATCAATGAAATAACCAATGGCTAAACATAATTAGCTTTGAATATACTCTGATAGTACTACACTGAAACTTTTAAATTAGGGCATCAACTTCAGCCTGCTTTTAATCCTCATTCTAGGGAATTGCACTTTGGCACGTGTAGAAAAGGAACTAGGAGTAAGATTAAAAATAATTTAGAAGTAGAACATATCTATTGCTAGTGATACATGTGAAATTCATATTTTATTGTCTCCACCTCCAGGTATCCTGTATTGTCATGTTCTTGGCCTTTGGAAATTAATTCTTTCTTTATAAGCTCATACCTGGCTTATTCTCTAGACTATTCAAAATGAACCATCTCTTGTCAAAACTTAACTATCATGTGTCTCCTTTCCTGAGTGTTTTCTCATCTCTAGAAATATATATCTATCTTATTATTATATCTTTTACTTTATTCACCAATTTTCCCTTTGGAACTTCCGGCAACTTTTTTCTTCATAGTTGACCTCAGTTTTCAAACTGCATCAATAAACGTAACCTATGGATTCAGGCTTCTATAATTAAATATATATATATATATATATATATATATATATATATCTTCTTTCTACCCACCTACTCTCCTACTCTCTGTATTTATATCCTTAACTCCATAGTTCCAATTCCCTATCTGCATTCCCTGCTTTTGGCCTCTCTTTTTATCTAATTTATTTTTATAAGAAGTCCAGAATTCTACTATCATTTATTAATTCAAGAAGACCTTTGTGTATTTTTTCGAATGCATTTTTCACCTCTCATATTTAATAAATTTAATATTTCTCCTTAAACTTAGATTTTTTGGTTATTATTGAATAAAAAGAATTATCAATAATAGCAAAACAACTAGTTAAAAGGACTGTAACACTAAAGGATTAACAAGAGTCAACCTTAAGAGATAATCATGAAGCCAACTCAGAAAAGTTTCAAAGACTTAAGTAGTACTTGATTAGGCCAATTTAAAATATCTTGAGATAAAAATTTGAAAATGTAGCTAACTGTATAAAATTAATTTATGGGTTGAGTAAATAGTATAACAAAGCTATTTGATAGACACTAAGGATAGGTAAAAAACTTGTTCATATCATTTTGGAAATCTTCACTGTGTAATAGATATAGAGTAAATATTGAAAAGATGAAAAAGATAAAAAAAAATAGGTTGGTACAAATAAAATATTTCTGAGAAGTTAAACATCCAGAACTCTGGGGAAAGATGAGAAATTAGTCTTATTTACTTACCTTAAATAACTGGGCATTGATTTATTACTTGCTATTTTTTCTTGCCTCTAACTTCAAAGGCGCTCTGAAAAAAAACTCCCCTCCATAGATTACTGTTGATACAAATTAAATACATAAATTTCAGTGTACTTGATGTGTTAAAGAGTTGATTGATCTAGCATTCATTTGTTGCTTTTGAAATACAACCTCTTTGTTCAGATTTTATGGTTATAAAAATACAGAATGTTAAAATGCTAAAATAAAAATTACCATTGATATATATACATTAGATATATTCATTGATTCAGAAGACAAATATTAGGACAATTTGACCATTTAAATGAGCTAAATGGCATTACTATCATTAAATTTTTTAATGAGTGACTAATTTTGAATTACTCTTTTCTTTCGTGTCAATGTCTTATATTGATCACAATGTTGGCCACATTTTGAGATCTGAGAAACCCTGAAATTTTATGGAAGATTATAAGAAGTGCCTTACTTGACATTTTTCCCCCTTTGGAAAAGATTAATGTTACCTTAATATTCCTCTCTTGTGAGATGATGTACAAAAAACACTATAATAAACTACATTGTTGTACATAAAGCAACTTAATTACATATTATTTTTCATTTGGAGTTTTTTCACTAGAGTATTAAAGTTATATCATTAAACAGAAAAGAAACTAATTATCTGACAGTTTAGTATAAAAATTTTACTGTTCTTTGACAAGTACTTGAAATTGCATGTATATAAAAGTTTGATCAATTAATTTTAGAAGACAATGTTTGTAGTGTAGAAAAGACCTCCAATTTGTGAATTAATATAAGTGTTTGAGATGGTGTCACTAAGAACAAGGAGATTTAATAAAAATAGCTTCCCATTTACTTGAAAATAAATATTTCATTTTATAATGGAAACATTTTTTAATGGAAATATTCAACTTCTAAGCTAATGAAAGGAAGAAACTTTTAGCTAACTTTTTCAGAAACTATCAATTTTTATGAAATGTTAATGTCATATGAGATTATACCTATATTATAAAAATCTACTCAAATAGTAAAGATAAGTTTTAAATAACTTATTTTGAAGGTCAATTGCTGTTGACTGATTTAAAAAAATTTTTTTCCAGTGATATTTTGAAGGCAAGTCTTCTTCAGTGACTCATTCTCTGACCACCTGCATTACAATCACTTGTAAATGATTGAGTGGAGGATACAAAATACTGTGATACTCTGACTCCTCACAAGATTTTCTGAAGCAGACCTGAAAGCCAGAAATATACTTATTTCTGAAATAGTTCTGATGTCCACTAAAGTTTGAGACTTGTTGCTTTACAATATTCTTCAAAACTCTCCTTTGAAAAAAAGAACTTGTTCAAAACCCATAGAACAGTACAACACAGAGTGAAACCTCATGTAAACTATGGACTTCAGCTAATAACATATCAATATTTGTTCATCGATTGCAAGCAATTTATAATATTAATGTGGGATGTTAATAGTAGTCAGAATTATGTGGGTGGGAAGGGGATATGTGGGAATTCTGTATTTTCTGCATAATTTTTTGGTAAACCTAAAACTGCTCTAAAAATAAAGTCTATTTTTATAAAAAAATGCTTACCTACAATGTACATTAATTCTTGACTAGATAGAGTCATTTGTAGGACTATTGGACCATGAAATGATAATTTAGAATGATCAAATTTTATTAATTCAAAAAGTCTGAATTAAAGTGTTGGTATTCAGTTGCTATCGGTTTGATTTATCATGTAAACAAGAAAACAGATTTCTGGAACACAAGATCAGGAATGTAAATGATAGTCTATGTGCACCGATAAAAAGTTATCTCAAATTTCACTTACTCATTCAATTGGAAATTATATTTTAAAATTTCAAAATAAAATATCATCCTAGTTCATCCCAGGGTGTTATCATTCAGGCATGTGCCAGTGAATCAGAAGAAAAAGAAGAGCTCTAAAAGGGCATGAAAATTAATTTGTTGGAAAAAATCCCTATTCTTGAGATGATTAAAATGAAATGAACTTAGATTTATTTATATTTTACAATGACAATTTATTTCTTCCCTAATTTACAAAGATAATAAGCAAACTAGTAATTATAAAAGCTATAATTAAAAAGCATTATGATGAATAAACTCAAACAGAAATATGAAGAAATGTATAGAGGCAACTTTACCTATTCACAATTATCAAAGGCATATGGATTAATTCACTTGACTCAAACCATTTAAGTGAGTCAGTACAGCCATCTTAGAGATGGGAGGTGTTAAGTTTTTGAAAGGAGAATTTAGGAAGTAATTTTAGTAAATGAAAGTAATTGGAGATAGGATGACAGGAATGTCATATAAAGGCTCTAAAGGGAGTTCAAGATAAAGTAAGCTTCTTTTCCTAGAGAAAGGCAAGAGAGAAAGATGGTTTAATTTTTATTTTATTTTTTAAATCACAGTTAGATCTATAATCCCAGCGTTTAAGCTCCAGGTTCCTGTTAACCATCATAATTAAACTTGAAATTTTACATGCTACAAATGGAAATAACACTTTATACCGTTCATCTTTTCCACTATTTTCACTGTTAATCACCATACTTTCATATATCAAAGTCAGACACAAGTAACCATTTGTAATCATTCATTTTTCTTTGCTTCTCATGGTGTATCTATTATGCCTCTTATAGTGTTTATATTATATCTTATATTAGAACTTTCTGTTTATATATCTATGTCCTCCTATAAAATATGAGCTCTCTTAGCCGAGTAACCAAATTTCTCTAATGTGTAGTGTATTGATTTGATATGAACACATATTAGATGTGCAAAGGTCACCTATTCTCACCTCTATCTTGAGCGTCTAATAGAGAAGCACATACTCGTAATAAATATTTGATAAATACATGGTTTTTAAAATAAATTCAAGTTCTGTTGATTCATTTTGAATCATAGCTTAACTTGTTTATATTTGTTAGTCATTACTTTAACGACATCACAGAAAGACTTCGATATCCTCCTAGCTGATGCCAAGCTTGCCATTGTTCAATTCTCTATTTAGATACTGTTGCAATGTATTTATATAGCAAACATATATGGCCTGTCTTGTATGATCAAAGCACTATAATAAGCACTGTGGAATATCCAAAATTCAATGGGACATAGTCCCTGGTCTCAAAGGAATTTTGAATCTAGACGGGAAGATACACATTTGTAGATACAACACAAGAATGCATGGACTATAGGTCTTAGAGAAGATGGTTTGTGTTGATGTCATAAAATACTGAATGTGGGTTCACAATGAGACCATAAGTCTTGTTTCATAACTGGAATTATGAATTTGGTGTGTTATTACACCTTTCTCATGTTAAGTGGCACCTTTGTGGTAAACTCTCTTTCCTGTTTGCTCAGTCAGTGGGTTGGTTTATAATCTGTTCCACAGAGTTGTATTCCTAAATCTTAATACTTTGAATTCCTATATAAGTACATTTATCTAAACATTTATCCACCACTTAGACAGGAACATTTGGATGGCTTTTGATTTATTTATCTCTATAGAGGCTACTACCAGACCTGGATATAGTAAATGTTGAATATTTGTTGAAGAATTGAATGAGTAGGATAAAGCATTCAGTGATTTTGAAATCTCCCCTTTAAATTACATAAAGAACTTTTAGGGAATTGGGATTCCCTGTGAACATTTTCCTAAGCCACTCCACTTAGATTTTATTAAATTTTTTTCAATCACTTTCAATTAAATGCTTTATATCTAAATGGTTAAATATGGTAATAAACTTTATTGTCTTCACTAGAGTTGGAAAATTAATTTGGATCAACTGTTGTATTGTTTTTTGTTGTTTTTTAAAAAAATTCTGTACCTTTGCACATCTCATGGTTCCTAGATATTATCAAATGCTATGCTATCCCTATCTTTATAGATATTTCTTATTCTCCTTTTCCTTAAAAAAAAAAAGCAGCAGCTTAAATCAACAACTTCAAGGAAATTTGGTGAAACTCATTGCATCTGCATATGTGTTGCAATATACTTTGAGAGTACATTGTTGATTTGTACTATGTATGTTTAACACGTTATATTATTAATATTTATGAATAACTGAGGTATATAGATGACATATTCTATATGAAAGGATTGCAGTTTTATTTGTTTTGTGATCTCTTTTTATGTTGATATTCAGATCACAGGGACAAATCAGGTGTTTTTATACAATCCATTTTACTAAACTAGAGAGAAAAGAAAATCTTCACCAGTGATTTGATTAGGTGGCATTTGGAAATGCCAGTTTTTAAAAGTAGCTCCTAGAGGTTGGTAAGATGCTGACAGAGAGCTTGACATATGGGTTAGTTAATGAGACTCAAGTGGATAATGGGGGTTAGGCCCAAGAACTGGATTGCAATCAGGACAGAAATGAAAAGTCAGGGCCAAGACATAATTTCAGAAAGAACCAATGATAGTTTGGGTTGGAAGCAAGTGAAATAGATATGACAAATTTATGTATAACAAATGAACTTAGTGAACTGAAAATAAATTCATTCAGTTAATAGTAATCAGATTTGTGATTTTATAAACAATCTTATTCACATTGTAGTCTTAACATGTTTATTCTTTCCAGTCACAAAATAGTTATCAAGAGATAAAAACAAGTGTGAATAGCCTCCTTATATATTCTACTTTACTATAAATCAAAACAACCATGTGTTAGGAACTTTAATTTGGTTTTATGTTATTCAGCATCATTTACTTGCTATTTTAAATAATTGCATATTCCTTGATTATATTTGTATGTGTGTGTATATATATATATATATATATAATTAAAATCAATTAATATATCTCCAAGATAAATTTGGGAAAGAAAAAAGAAAAGTAAATTTCATTGTATTAATATTTATCAGGGATTAAAGATATCTCAGTCTTACGTATGCTGATATTAAATTAGACATATGTTCTTCGTTATTTACCAAGGAATTGTGCAAAATTGGTCAAATGGGCACTTATTATGAAACATAGGGCCTGAATTATTAAAATGTTTTTTGCCCTGGCTCTCCAGAAAAGCAATTTATCAATTTGGAATAATTATAATATTTCAACCTTGTTCTTTACTGAGGAGAAGATATCCTTTGTCACTCTGTCTTAAACTAAAGCATCTATAACTGCTTTAAAGCTCCTTAAATAGCTTCACTGCTGTCTCATAGAAATGAGTGCACTTCAGTCATGGAAGAAATGGTTCCAATAATATAAAGCAATTTCTGATCCCTTAAGGTTTTGACACTACATAAATGCAAAATAGCATTATTAATTCTTGCAATCGTTGTTGCACCATTCATACTTGAAGCAATAGACATTTTCACAAATCAGGCAATGTACAAAGTCTGTCATAGTAAAACATTTATTTGTTAAAGTGATATAGATTATTCAAGATTCTACAGTCTGTTAAACCATGGATGGCAATGTAACATGGATTGATACAGAACTTGATGCCAATGTCGGCTTTTTCTGTTCTTTCATTAAAAAAAAAATACTTATAGGCCAGAAAAAAAAATTTTTTTAAAGGGGATGAACCATGGTCTTATGGAGCCAGTTCTGCTGTTATCAGAGACTTCTGCTTCAGCTCCTGTGGGAAATTTATTTCTAGGACAAGAGTTCAACAAGTAGCCTTTGTGAACTGAAACTTTTTTTGAGTTTTATCCAGTAAAAATATCAGTGGCAACTGTTTTCAGGAGACAGAGAAGTGGTGCTCTTCAGATTAACTCCAGCCTCTGAAAGGAAAGAAAGAAAAAGAAAAAGAAAAAAGAAAGAAAGCATAAGGCTTTAGATTGTGCTAGCAAGCTACAAGTTTCTGAACTGCGGGAGTTTCTTGCTATAAAACACCAGGCCAACCCCCTGAAAACAACCTTGATATGCTCATCAGCACTTAAGATGTTGATTGGCAATTTAAAATTGGTGAATATATATAAGAAAATCTCATTTTAAAAAATAATTTGAGTGTTGAACCTAACTAGTTATATAATTCAAAGCCAAATTGTGGAATGTCATTGTCCCTTAAATGGTTTTCACATTTACATTCTTAAATGAAAATAAAATAAATAATATATTTATAACACTGGAGAGTGAATGCTATTTAAGTTTTAATAAACATTCATACTGATTTTTAAAATATGAGCGTATTAGATCAAATTTGTTCAGCACTTCTGAAAACTAAATGATCTCTACTTTTAAAAAATTCTACTGGAAGTTTGGATGATATTAAAATTATATAAAATTTAATTATACATTTGATGGTAGTGAGGACTATTATCTGTCTTCATTAATTGGTTCTTCTCCAAGCAAAAAAATAAAATAAAACTGAAAACTGGCAATTACTTACAAGGTAATTAGTAACAAACATAATTTGAAAGAAAATATAAAAAACATTTCATAAAAATATTTAAATATAAAACTGAAGAAAAACATATTCCTCTGATATAGGTTCTCAGTACACATGGATTATAAATTATGCCTGAAAATTTTAGCCTTGATAAATATGGAAAATATATTTTGAGTAATATAATATTTCATTCCCACAAGGTAGAAATACTATTTCTCTTTACCGTTGAGAAACCATTACATGTTTACTAGTAGCAACTTGGGAGATCATTAAAAAAAAAGAGCACAAATAAACCATTACTACATTTGAGATTCTTAGTCCACTACTGATTATTCCATATCAAAATGATGATGCAAATATATTTGATTAACTTTATGTGAGAAAGGTAGGTAAAATGCTGTAGCAATATTTTATTTAGGAAAATGTTTCAAAATATTTAATAATCTGAAATAACTAAAGTTATTTTTGGCCACAAACAATCATTTTTGAGAAGTAATAAGGGACCACACTATATTGTATCCCATTTGTACAAAAATAATTACCTTGGGAACTATTGAAATATAGGTATCATAATGATACTTTATCTGGAAAATACTAATAAAAAATGGCAAAATCACTTTAAATTATATTAGCATGTACCACTAAAATCCTCCGAATTGCATTCCTAGAATAGCTCATTGTGGTAAAGTTGGATACCGATGAATCTTTTATTTATTTTGCTATTTCTAACAATAGACCCCATTTGATAGAAAAAAAGACATATTGTATCAAATTTAAAGTTACAATAAGTAGTGATATAGAAAAAAAAGGCACAATAAACTTAGAAGAATTAAAAGATAGTGCATAATCAAACTATTAATATTTTGTAAATAAATACAGGGTAGCAAACTCTTTAATGTCAAGTTAATGATTTAATATGCTGGCATATTATAAATGGATTTTGATTCAATTTCACATTACATGTAATAACATTATTAGCAAACCATGGAATTATATTTCCTAGAAATACTGTTAATTTTTAATATTAAAAAATAGCAGTCAGTTTCAGGAATCATGGTAGAAATTTGTCTACCCTGGAGATATTACTATTATTGAAATGATGACATAATTTGAAGCAGGATTTTAAAGATGTGCATTATGTAGAGTATGCAAAATAATGCTTTTTTATATTTACTTATCTATAGACAAACTCTTGCAGCCATTCTATAAAGATCTAAACATGGAACACAAAATTACAAGAATACCACAAAGATAAAAAATAACAAAGACTATATTCATTATGGTGAAATGTTACAGGAACTAAAAATAATTAACTTGGGATGGTTCGGTAATGGTTCTAATTTAAAAGTGAAAGCATATCATGCAAAACACTGTGAGCAGACCTTCTTATTAACAGTATTAAATCTAAAGAGGAAATGAAAGCCACCTGCGACATGAAGAGTAGAAGGGAGAATTTCCTGACATTGATAGAATTGTGGGAAAATGCTATTACTGTCCTTCCTCTGAACATAATTAAGAAGCATGAAAGATTTTTATCTTTTATAGATACTGGGATGTCTAAACAAGAAGGAGAAGATTTCTAAAGGTCATTGCTGACACCAGGGTCTAGTACTTATTTTTTCTGATGTGGTATAAAAAATGTTCAAATAAAGGAGTAAAATAAAATAAATGAACTAAATAAAAACATTTCCAAAAGCTTGTTTTAATTTTTATAAAAAATAACCTTATGTTTTCTATGTATGTGTCTGTTCTATGAGTCTTATTTAAAATAATCATTTGAGTCATTTTAAAAAATCAGTTTCATAGGACACAAACTGCAGAATCAAATATTTTATAAGTCATTTTCTGTTGAAAAAGTATTGGAAGTTATCCAGATATATATATATACTGGAGAAAATATTGGAAGTAAATCCAGGATGTGAGTGTGTGTGTGTGTGTGTGTTAACAGCTTTACTGTTTGGTTCTTATAACATATGTATTCTGAACTCTGTGCTTTTATGTAGTTCTTTAAATTTGCAGTTTATTGATAATTGACATTATTGAATTTTTTATCATGTATATATTAATAGCTTCTCTAAAGCCATTGTATTCTTTTCATGTTTAATTTATCTATAGCAGAGATTTGATGATAAATTTATATTTTAAAAATACATTGATCAATAATAAACATGGAATAATCAGATGTCAAATTTACAAAAATCGGCAGCAATTATTTTTAAAACTGGTGCAAGCAATCACAGAAGCAGCATAATTCTTATGCATCTCAACACATGCACACACCACCCACACACACATATCCCACATGCTTTTGTCGATTTCAACATAGCAAATGGTTTTTAAGAAAATTTTCCTAAAGCATTTTCAGTAAAAATGTCAACTGGTAAACTGTCCCTACCTTCAGTGCCAATATGGCACACCTATTGTTTTATCAGATTCATTTTAAGTATTCAAATAGTTTACAAATTTAAGATTAATTTATATATAAGGACCAGTTTACTTGTAGAGTTATTATGACTAATTTTACCAGTGATTCCTCTCCCCTTTGCTCTCAGTTCATTTTAGAATCTTACAGTCTTATTAAATTAGGGTCTTATATAATACATTCAAATCTGTTAAGCTCACTCTATTTCTACACATATGCACGATGTCTCCAAAAGAAAAAAAAAAAAAGAGTTGGCACAGGTCATATTCTGGCTAATGGAAATTAAATAAATGATTTAACTCTACACCTTGGAAAAAAAGTCTTTTTAGCTAATACCTCAGTTTGATTGCCTAGAGAAAACCCAGGCCTGAGATTTTGCAAGCACAAGGGCTTTCTGTCAGCAAATCTATCTCACTTAATTCATATACAGTAAAGTGCTACTGAAAGTGTGAAAGGCTGAGACTAAGAATGGACTGGTTACAGTCCCTTCAGAAGGGAAACCAGGGTGTGGCCTTACTGAGAGTTGTTGAAATGATAGGCCTGCTATCAAAAACATAATTTACCAAGAGTCGGGAATAGTTAGGTTTTGCTTGAATGGTAACTTAAATATGATAATACAAATGTAGCAAGGAGTTAGCTAATGAGTGATGATGTATCAACATTAAATTATGTTAAAATTATTCTTTTTCTGTGGATTTGATTTTCTTGCTAATGCTTATGGAAAATAGAGAAAGTTGGCCAAATCGTGGCAAGTTTCTAAACCATGATGCCATGACTATTTGCTTCATAAAGAGAATTAAAGAAAAGACCTAATCTAAAGTTTAAAAACAAGGGGGTCATGTATTCAAGGTATACACATACACCATGTAAATCTACTATAAAGCACACATAGGCACACATGTACTTAATACATTTTTAGACAGCAAATTCTTAAAAGATTTTGTCCCAAATTATCCTTATTTGTATTTGGGTGGTAGATTATGACTGATTTATGTATAACTTTATTTCACTGTGTTTTCCAAACTTTCTGTAATTGAACTAATTGCTTTAAGAAAAAGGCATTACTAAAAATCTTATATATTTATAATATTAACAGGCCCTGTGCCTTCTTTAGTAGTATATAGAGTCCAAAGAGATTATTTTTCTCTAAATTCTACCTCTGACAATGTGACAAAATACATAGATGAACACAATAGTATATAATATGTCCCATGAAAGGTGTATATTTGAGAAATTATATTACTTAATCAATTGAAAAAGGACTCAGGTATTAACAACTCCTGCTTCCAAAACTTAATACAACATTCTGAATCAAACTTCTGATGGTTTCATCATTTAACTTCCTAATCCTCTAAAGATATCCTAACTTTAGTTTACTTATATGTCGAAAATCACATGCTAAATGAACTTTTAAAATGAGAGAGAAAGAGAAAGAGAAGAGGAGGGACGAAAGTGGGGAGAGAGGTAATAGTTGAGAATGAAACAGAAAAAGGGGGAGAAGGGCCCCTACATATGTAGGTCAATTCAATAAATAAAATAAAAATCAGAGCATGTGCCAGACATTATGTGATTGATTGTACCCAGAGAAAGCCATCTGTTCTTTTATTTACTTACTTATTTTTGCAACATAATCATGGGATCTTAGATTTGATAAAGAAATGGCCATGAGAACACTTTCTCTGGTTTGGGGATGTAACTCATTAGGGAAAAATCTAAAAGTTTGACCAAGCTATCTCTTAAATATGAAATGTTAAATAATAAAACCCTATTTTTACTACCACCAAATACATGAATGGCCTTTTTTAGAACTTTTAAAAGCAGAATATTTTTTCTGTGCCAAACTTTAAGCAAATGGCTGCTGCTTCCAGCTGTTTGAACAGATTGCTAAAGTGCTGTTCTGTTCTGGAAACACATTTTCTGATCCAATTAAAATGCAGAAATCAAATACTCATTAGAAATGTCCAAAAAAAAAAAAAAAAAAAGAAAGAAAAAGAAAAATCTCAAGAAGAGTAATTGGTTCAAAAGATACCGTGTATTTTTCATGTTCATGTTCAATCTTTTACTCCATTTTAAAGCTGCTTCGTTCATTTTTTATAACAGTGAAACTCTTATGTTCATCCACTTTCAATGAAACATTATATGCTATCTCAGTTCTAGGATGTGGAGGTCAAGGATAGGAGTGAATATATTATCAAGTTATCGTCTTCACATTAGGAAATATTTGTAAAAATATGCATTCTATCATGTGTGACTACAAGAGTGATTCTGAAGTCACACAGCATTATTAGTATTCCTAATATGACCTACAGTATAAATCAGAAATATTCAGTGAACCAGAAATGTCTAAATTTCAGAACTGAAAATTCAATTAACCAAAATGAAACTTGCCTTTTACTGCCAAGCATTCTAAGAAAGTTTTAAAGGAAAATTTCAGCAAGTTCCACAAACTAGCAAACTGACAATTAAATGTTCATTTATAAATGAATAAACCCATTTAAGTTCTGATTTATGTGACAGTTATCAAGAATCTCACCTGTGTTTCCTGGACAATCTGGTCAACATTAGTCAGCAAAGCATCTGGGAATAAAATTTTCAATGTCATGAACAATTCAGTTTTAAGAAACAGAGACTAAAGCATTTTCCCCCGAAATCTTGATATGATTCCTCTTTACAAAGATTCATCTAAATTTCTTTTTCTTCTTTATACTTACCAGTTCTTGGATTAGTTGCAATTGCCTTACATAATATTTAATAGTCCTATATGGCTACTTCCTGATATATATTTGCAGAATTTATGCAAATATTGTTCTAGTAATTAAAATGAGTAATAATTAATACGGAATGTACTTTTCCTATGAGAGTTCAATAAAAGTATCAGGTTCCAATTCATTTTCCATACTCAAAATTAATATTTCAAGTACAGAGTAGCATAAAATGAATATAAAAAATATATCAAGGAAAAGAGAATTCAGAGCAAGAAAAAGGGATTCACAATGTTCACCATGCAGAGTATAAAGCAATCATTCTACCGTATTAATCATCATTCACTACTCCCCAAATATCACGTTCTACAAGCACCTATTTATCATCTGCAAAAGAGTAAAATTCTAAATGAAAACATTCTGCCTTTAAATGTCCATATGGATGTTCTAATTTGCTACAAAGGATTCATACTTTTACCTACCCCTGCTTAGAACACATTCATTTTCCTTCCAGAATGCCCTTTTTAATCAAGACTCCTAGTCATTCAGAAGTGAAACAGTATAAAGAAAAAACTAGCTAAGAGAATGTTGTTCTCAAGTAGCACAGAAGAGTCTGGTGAGAAGAGCACAAAGTAGTTTTGTACAAAATTTCCAGTACTTACATTCATGTAAATATGCAGTTGTTTCTGGAGATTAAGTTTTATATGAAAGCAATAAGACATGTTCACATTATACAGAAAAACTGATTAGGCAGAGCCAACATAGTGTTTTTCATAAACCCTCCATTTTAGGAGAGTATTGATTGGAGCAGAATTATAACTTCTACCTAACCCAAGTGTCAGGTAAGATTAAAAGTCCATCTACTTCCAATCACACATATTTTAAATGAAAGGGCTCTCCTGGCTTTCTCTTGAATATATTTGAATATATTTATTTGCTTCAAATAATTATGAACACAACAATCACCTACTTGAAAAGAAAGAATGGCTGATATTAGATATACTGAATTAGGAAGTTCAAAGCCAAAAATATATATTGTAATCTGATAAATAACCAATATAATTTGTACAGTTGTTCAGGGAGAAGTTCTCTGATAGCCGGTCAATTTCAATCTAATTTTGTTATATTGATTATAATCCATATTGTGGGGATACAAAATTATGATTTTATCTGATTAATTTTATATGTATATATCTTATCTATATGCCATGTATAAATACATAAATATATAAAGTGCGTTTTATTCAATGGTAACACCAAAACCTAAATTTTGACTTTGAAATAGCTGGTCAAAATCAGAAGACTATGGCACACTCAGTATTTTATTTATATGGACTGGTTATAAAAATAAAATAAAATTAAAAATGCACTAACATTACCTAAGTGAAGTAATTTCATACTGAATTTATACCCTCCAGTTACAAACTAATTGTTACTTTGTATGTTCTACTTTAAATAACACCACATTTGAGGATGGCTCAATCACATAATAGGTTTACTATTCTTTCCATTTTAAGTTATCTTCTGTACTCCTACAGAGAGAATAGTTTTGTTTTATTTTCTGTGGCAAAGGCAGAAAAAAAAACTGCCAAAACTGATTGTATTTGCAATCCCAGCATACATTTTATCTAACCTTGGAAGGAAATGAATGAGTAATCTAAAAGACAGAAGCAAACTCTGAAGCTATTATAAAAATCCAGTCATAAATTCAGATTTATTTCATCTATGCTCTTTTAAAAATTGACACTATAATGATTATCCATTAATTAAACTCAAAGTAGTAACATTATAAAGTAAATTATTATTATTAATATTGTTGTTGTTAATCCAGGAGGATATGAAAACTGTCCTTTACCCATCCAACAAATACACTCTTAAATTAGAAGACTGGACTCATCCTGAGACACAGGGGAGGGCTGAACAAGGGAAAGATGGTCAATAGTATTCATTCTGTCTAATATAAATGAATTGCTTTTGTAGAATTATAAAATGGAATTGGAATACTGCCACGTCAAGAAGAAAATGGGCTCACAACTGCTGTCTTCTTTGAAGAATTCCCAATTATCTTCACAATTCTATGCACAATTAGATGGTTTATGTTTAAAGTATGTTTTAACTCCTGGTATTTTAAAGATTTATTTTTTCATTTTATCATTATGAATAAATGAAGAAAAAATACTGAAAATTGAGCAATTGACATGGGTTTTGAGACAACCAATCTATTATTTTTTTAAATTTATAAATAAAATATTTAGTTTCTTCTCAGTAATAGAGAAAATAAAACATTTAGTTTGGAAACATTTCATGAGTGCATCATAAAGTGAAGGGGAAAATACTTCACACACACAAAAACAAAAATATATTCCTGTAAACAAATTAAATACATTAACATTTTTAAAATTGCTTAAATATGTGTGGGAAAAATATGTATCATTCAAAGAGGAAACTTGTTATTTCTAAATATGGTTCACAAAATATATTCTATTTTTTTAGTAAAATATGTCTACAAAACGACTAAAATGAACTGCCTTAAAGTATAAAATATTTTACTATGACATTAACTGACTCAATTAATGATTGTAAACAATAAGGAAATAAACTAGCCACAGTGTGGGTGCTACTATATCTAATTTAAATTATTGTACTTAATCTATTTTGGTATGCTTCCATTTGTAGACTGAACATAAATACTACTGTTCAAACCCAAACTCCGTTTCCTCTTAAAATGGTGAGGCAGCTTTGGATGTTTCATTATTACTTAATGACACTCCGATACTACATATATATTTTTAAAAGACCTACTGTGATAGAAGTTTGATATATTCAAATCAGGGGACAATTATATAAAAGAAACAAAAACCAATACAGGAACACAAATACTTTAAAAATTTTAAGTATAGATACCTGCTAAAACATGCTTAAAGTAAACACAGTGTTTTGCTTGTGTTTTTTTTTTTTCATATTGAAAAAGCTGAAACCATAGTGTAAAATGACTGAAAATGAAAGATAAATAAAGAACAAAAAAACGAAGTCATATATAGTCAATACATAGTAAGCAACTACAATCAGCAAACCACATGCTTCATATCACATAAAAGAGGAATACAAGAAACGACAGAACAAAAAAGAACAAGAATGGGACAGAAAATTTCATGCTTATGGTAATATAATCTATGGATCATAAATCCCCTTTGTACTGATTAATCAAAATTCTTATTACTGTACCTTCCTCCCTGTCCCCATTCATTAATTTATTTCTTCATTCATTCATCTTAGCAAATATTGTGGGTAATATATTATACTAAGTATCTTTAATTACCCCCAATGTTCCCATAGACTTATTCTTGAGTCACTTCACACTGAAACTGACCTAAGCGAAAATGTCTTTGCATACTTAAGAAAAAAATGTTGATCCTCTTTATAGGGCAATCTTTTGTTGATTCCCCAAAATAAAACCTTTTTGAAAGACAGGAGAACACAAGCTTGCCAAAAACTCACTCTCCTGTCATGTCTCAGAATTAAATGTTCAAGTATTTTGTTAATACACTCTGAAAATAGTCTGGTAAAAAATACCATAGAACTGTGGTCTATGGTTGGTGGCAAGGCTCCAGGATGTGTAAGTTCATTGAGGGTGGTGGGCCACACTTGTGGGAGATGTTTGTGTGGGATGTGGTGGGAGGTGTGGGAGGTGGGCAATATGGGAATCCCAGTGGGTTCTGTGTAATATTTTGGGTAATCTAAGCACCTCTTAAAATATATGTATCTATATATATAAATAACATTTTTGTAAGCAAATACACATATATGCATATATATATATTTTAAAAATAATAATAATAGCAAAGAAATTGTTTCCAATGGCTTTAGTCTAACAAGAAATTTCATGTGATTAGATATCATATAGTTTTAAATGCCCATGAGAAATAAAATATATTTAAATGACGAGAGTTTCATTAGAAATATAAGTAGGAAATTGCTTCAAAATATATAAGCAACTGGAATCCAAAATATGTTCATCAATAGCTTTGAGTAGACATGCTAAGAAGCTGCTTATGCTGCATGATTTGAGGTCACCCTATCCTTGAGCAAAACCTTTCACAATACCAGAATTTCTTCTTTTGGGATTCATTTCTTTAAGTCTTTTAAGCTTTTGTATATACAATGTTTCTTAATACTATGTTGATAAAAGCTAGGAAGGGGGAAAGTAATAAGCTTTTTCCAAATAGCACCTACTGTGGAGTTATTTAATTGATGTTAATTGTTAATTTGAATGTATTAGAGCATTGTTACAGCAATATCATTGAAAATATTAACATTTTAACTTTGATTATTGATTTTGATTTAAAAAAAAAACACTACCACTTGTGATCTCATTTATTCCACACAAGAATTTTACACCTGAACAGTGAATTAGTGCTTAGACTTTGGAAATATGAAGAGAAGAGAGTAGAGAAGAGATTTAGGAAACACCTAAGAAAATGTGAACCCAACGGACACTTTTTTTCAAGCCTGGAACTGAAAGCAAACTTTAAGTGCTTAATTTTACCCACTTTTGAATAGCATTATGTTAAATCATGTATAATACGATGTACCTCTGTCAAATTAACATTAAATGAAACTTGTGCGTATGCCTCTAGCAGGAGGAAATTAAACTAATGATTCAGACATTCTTCACCTGTGTATTAAATGGTATTTCAAGTGATCTGAAAGGGGTAATAAACTTTTACTGCGTGTTCAACTTACTCCCAGGCTGTGCTTTTCATATATAAAATACCTATCTCATTATATTATGGCTAAAATTTCATATTCTCTTCTGCAAGGTAATGAGTCTGAGTTCCCACATAAGCTTTATTCTAAAACCACTACCTTTCTGTTAACTCCGTTATCTGTTATTTAATAAAACCCCATCAAGTTCACATAGGATGTTAGTTTTTCAACAAGTAGAGCCCTATTATTGTCTGACTAAATTTAAAACTCTTTTTTTAATTGATGAATTACCATTAAGGCTCATGATATATAATTAATTTTCATCACAGCTTTTGGTTAAAATAATAAATACATTAAATCTAAGAGAGAAGCATTCAAATGCAGAATTCTGTCAAAAAAGGAAAAATCTAAGACACTCTGATTAATGAGCAATGACATTATATCACCTATAAATGTATAAGAACTCTATTAGAACTTTTCTTTTATTTGGTGATAAAAACAAACATCCCTTCGATAAAACCAGTCTTGTATTTTTGTCGCCCTTTGTCACTTGCATTAGGAAAAAGATAAAACTCATTCATTCAGTAAACATGTATTGAATGAATAATGGCACCATCTTTTGCCCAGGCGTATGCATATGAAATTGCAGCCTATAACTTAAACTAAAACTAGATTTTTTGATAGCTACCAAATGAATGGCATTCTCTTCTCATTCCCATTGAATTGGATGAGAAATATCATAGAACCATTAAGGCACTGGAATCAAGAATGCTGTTTAGAAGGGTACTTACTTTAACACTGACTGGGTATGCTTATTAAATGTTTTATTTTACATGATATAAGAATACAGAGTTGTTCTCTACAACATTGCCTAAAAACAAAGGCAGCACCATTGCCATTGAAAGGAAATATTCAATCTTCTCATTGAAAATTTCCAATTATCCATGGGTTGTCCTTTGTAAGGACTTTGGAAGACATTTTTTTTATGCAAGACTATGTTTTTTTTACTATGACAAGTTTCATGTTGTGATCTGCTATTGCAGAATCTGCAAGCAGGTGTAGGATAGGGGAAGTTACTGTTGCTATGTCATATTTTTTCCCTTAAACATTTTATCATTGCATGTTATTTTCCATTATATTATTTCATATGTTTGTGCTTATGCATATGTGTGTGTGTGTATGTGTACACACAGTAGGTTAAAACACAAACCTGGCTATATAATCCATGTATCAAAGAGAGAAAAGGCATAAATTTCCAAATCCAATTTCCTACGTGAATTCTTAATGGTTTTTGCATTGAAAGGAAAAAACAGGTTACACAGTGCTTTCCAATAAACACTTAGAATCTGAAAACGTTGCTTTGCCAACTATGCCTGTCAAAACTGTCAGACTGAATTAGCATCCCATTCAAAGACATACTTCTTTTAGAAAACAATCTATATGTGTTCCGTGAGTTAATATAACAATAATATTCCTTTAATTCTCCATTCAGGGAGTACCTATGCCTTGCTCTGGATCTCTCAGCAGGCAAAGTGAGAAACTTACTTGGCTTTGAATGTGCTCTTTTAGATGTGGGCCCCTCTTTGACAGAATCAGGAGGTCGATTAGCTAACTGCAAGGCAGTGGAGTTGTTCCTATTAGTGTTTTGGGACTCAACATTTGAGACAGCTTCACTCTGTGGTTCAACACTTGGCTTTGTGCCAGTCTTTCTTTTCTGCTTTTGGGACACAGAAGTACTTGAAGTCCAGGTAGGAGGCAAAGCAGAGGTAGTGGTAGAGGAGTCCTGACTTGAACAAGTTTCTGAAGACTGAATCACATTGTCACTGGCAACTTTATAACACTGGGCATTCTCTTCATGTCCCACAGCTTGTTTGGACGTGGACTGGGGCAGCATTACACTGCAGCCTTGTGTCTGGGCCCCATTAGTTTGAGAATAAACATTGCTGACCTTGGTAACCTTGTGTTGCCCATTATTATTACAAACCTTATACCGGATCATTAGAATGATGATGAAAACCAGCACAGATGCTACAATGATTCCACCAATGATAATAATCATGGTACCTCCCAAAAACTGGGACTGCATGAAATGGCAACGCACATAGTCCTGTTCCGTAGTAAACTGGATGCAACCCACGACTCTTGTGGCAGTAAGGGAAGTGATGCCATCATCATATATTGCCAAGACACACAAGTCATACATAGTTCCAGCAGCCAGGTTATTGACAAGAAACGTTTTGCTCGTAGGAGGTATCATTCTGAGGGACAATGGAATTTGTGTTAATATTAAACAAAACAAAAACATACACAGAAATAGACATCATGGCTTCAGTTCTGCCTCATTTCAGTACTCATTAAGAAAAGCATATTTATAGCAAGCATAAAATGTGGGAAAATGATCTAATCTTATATTTACCCAGTTAAAATGGTTAAAAGTTATTGTTGGAGTGTGCACTATATTAATGGTGCCTGCACCATGCCTTGACAAGCCTACTAATTACATTGCTTGGCAAAGCAGAACTCATAATAAAAGCTACTGCTAAAAATCATTTATGACAAATTGCTTTGGAAAGGTGTGACTGTGACATTATCTGACTACTAAACAAATCCATTTAGCACTTACAACACCTCTGTGACTAAAAGCCAATTTGAAGGAAGGGAAAATACTGACAATCACAACAGAAACCAGAATGGAAATGCATTTCCCAATATATATTTGCAAATAAGTTATAGGCTGCTATGGGATGGTACACACTAAAGCAATCTTTAATAACTAAGATAACTTCTAAGTTTAAGGTACTTTATTTACAGAAGCCATTCCTCTATCATGTCGTCAACATTTGGTTCCCAGTTTGATTTTATCTACAAATGAGGATGATAAAAATGTGTAAGTATCATTGTCCCAGAAACTGTTGACTTGAGCGTAAATCCCTTATCTCTATTGTGGGCTGACCAAAATTTCTTTCAGAGCACAGTTTACAAATTTCCATAAAAGTTGATAGACATTTCTGAGTCCATTAAATCTCAGAAGTTTTATATTAGCTTGTGGTTTTTTTTTTTTTCTCAGTAACAACCAAATAGGACCTAAACTAAAATTTAATTTGGAAGGAAAGGCTTGAAACTATATTTTCCCCAAAACGAGAGTTATGGGAATTTCAAAACTTGATAATGTTAATCTGTTTTAGAATCAAAACAACATGAATTAAATGGACCAGGAAACTTTCTGGCCAGAGTATGTATTTGTGATTGTAATAACTATCATTTAGTGACTGCTTGATAAATACCAGACCTTTCTAAGCACTCTATATACATCATAATTTACCGTTTACAAGGTTTATGGGGTAGGTATCATCACTATTTTATGGATGACAAACATTAGGGTCCATTTCCAGTAATTTGCTCAAGGTCACTTAGAATTTACATGTCATGGCAGTTTTGATATTTTAGAATTTGGAAAATAAACCCAGACTTATTTAAGAGTTAATGCTTAAAATAGATAGAATGTCCAGTAGCTACAAGAAGGTGACGGTGTGCCTGTCATTGATAACAAATTAATTAGTCCATAACCCAGGTGAAGTACCGGATATGACAAACACAATCTACCTTATGCTAATATACTTGCTTAATAGTCGACTTCTCCATACTTTTAGTGGTGAGAAGGATTTCAGAAATTACTTAGTTTAATCTCCTCCTTTTAAAGATGAAATAAAAACTCAGCCAGGTAGAACCTTGCCTAGTATCAATCACACAACTAGCTAGTCCTGGTTTGTTTTTTGTTTTGTCCTATAGTCCCATGCTTATTTTAAAATTCTCTCATTTCCATACTCAAGTGAAAATCAAATTATCTTTAAAGAATTCACCTGGGTATACAAGAACTGAACTATCCTGATTTCTGGAAAGCTTAAAGACAAAAATAAATTATTTTAAATCCATGATTTTGTATTACTTCCTAAGGGTAACTATAGTTTATCATAAGTAAAATTACATGGAAGGGGAAAAATGAATATTTCCAACTCAAAATTGGACAAGATGTGACTATAAATCAATGAGGCTGAACTTTATAAAAACATACCAGAAATTCTTAGTCAGATGCAAATTGTCCATCAATATCCTTACCCAGATTTATATTTCACTCTAGTGATACTTTCACTGCTCAAAATATGTGTACACTTTCTCTTTGGAACTGTCTTAAGAACCAGTGCACATGAGACAACACACGCATAAAACTCAACCACTCAGAAAATCAGTCTCATTATTTTATAGTTACATCCTATTGTTGACCAAAAATGGCAAAACCCATCTTGATCACCCACCTTATTCACAAGACTTGGCTCCAAATGGCTTTTGGTTGTTTCCAAAATTCAAATTCACCCTCAAAAGACGAAGATTTGCCACCACTGAGGATATTCAAAATAGTGTGACGAAGGTTCTAAAGATAATTCCAAAAGTGCTTTGAGCAATGGCAGCATCATTGGGAAAATGGTATAGCCTCCCAACGTGACTTCCTTGAAGGAAAGAACACTCATTTGGATGTGTAAGTTCTGGTATGTTTTTGAAATTTTTAAATAAATCAAACTTATTCTCTGATAGTCACATCTCTTAGAGGAGGGGAAGAAAAGTAAGTAAACATGATATTAAATATAAATTTGAACTCTCAAAAATAATACCATTCATAATATTTACCCACATGTATTCACCTTTCACAAGTCTTATATTCTACACATTAACAAATGGAGCACTGCAATTACAAGAAAGAGTAGCACTGCAAATTAAAAAGTAATAATCTGTGGAACATTAAAAAGTCCTACACTAAGATGTACAGTAAGTAAATTGTCTTTATTTTTCTTACCTGTAAACAAGGGTATCATCATAAGTACCATTGTACTGTATTTGAAACATACGAATTCCAGGGATATTTCTTTGAAAATTAAATTTAAGTAGTGCCGTAGACGATGTTGCTTCTGCCACCACAATTTTATCTTGACTCATTTTAGTATCACCATTACTACTGCTTGTATTAGATCCTGACTTAGTAGAAGTTGAGATATCTGAAGAACCAGGATCAGGCTCATGGATATGGTTTGTACTGTTTAATAAGTGAGGGAGCTTAATTATATGAAGATCCACCGTTTGTGTTGCTTCTCCAGCAGGGTTGGAAGCAATGCAGGTAAAAGCACCTGTATCCTTTACAGTTGTTATAAGAATATCAAGTGTTCCATTATCATACACCAGAGATCTTGTAGCATTTGAAATAAGCTTCCCTTCAGGAGAAATCCAGTGAATTGCAGGTTCAGGATCTCCTCTGGCTTTGCACCTCAGTGTTGCCCTTTGACCCTCCAGGACTCTCATCTCATGTGTATGGCGAGTAATGAGAGGAGGCTCACACAAAAACTCTTCTTCAGGAATTGACCAAAAATAGCGACCAGTTAAAAGTGCAGGAGAAGCACAGGTCTCTAGGTCATCTTCTCTGGAAAGACGTCTTAACCACAACAATTCACAATTGCAATGCAAAGGGTTGCCACCAAAGCTTAATGCAAAAGTAGATGGGCTTATGATTCCTGAGGTTGCTAGTACCTGAGCTCGTTGAAAGAGAGGGTCAGGTGGTAGCTTCTGCAATTTATTTGATGTTACATCTAGCCGAGTCATCTTGTGCAAATGGGAGAAAGTCCCCTTAGGGATGTTATCAATCATATTGTGATCCAAACTAAGGGTGTGCAAGCTAACCATTTTCTCAACAGCATCCCAAGGTATGGTTTCTAGATTATTATAGGACAAATCCAGCTCCTCCAGGGCAAAGACATCATCAAATGCTGTAGAAGATATTAAAGTCAGCTGATTGTTGTTTAATATCAAGTGGTGAAGATTGGAAAGCCCACTAAACATATCGTTTGTAATTTTAGTCAATCTGTTGCTGTTTAAATGCAAAGCCCTCAAATTTCGTAAGTCAGCAAAAGCATGAGGTGTAATAAAACTTATTGTATTTCGGGATAGAGTCAGGTCCACCAAGCTGGTCATATTGGCAAAATCTTTCCTTTTAATATTTGTAACAAAATTGTCTGCCAACCGCAGTTCCACAGTTCTTCTGTCAATGTTTGGTGGAACAAATAAAAGCCCTTTCTTGGCACAAAGGGTTGCAAGATTAGGAGACAAAATCTGACAGACACAACGTTTTGGACAAATCTGAGCTCTCACTGCTATGCCAATGAAAAACATATAAAAAAGAAATTTTTCCATTGTAGATCAGATTTAAGAACCTGTAAGAAAAGATAAAATATAGTGTTAACAAACTATTATTTGATTAGTGTCCATATTCCTTCCAGAATAATCTCCCTTAGCAAATTGAATGCAGAAACAATTTATTCATTTACTTACTTAAAATACTTACAAGTATTAAATATTTACTCTGTATTTGAGACTTAAGGAACTCTAAGGATGAATAATATACCGTCATTGGTCTCATGGGATTTAATATCAAACAGGGAAAAAAAAAGAAGTAGATTATGATAATTCAGCAAATTGTCTCTTTTGAAGTATGTCCAAGATATTCTGTGAGTGCACATGAAAGAGACATCCAGCCCAGATTCAGGAATGAGTGTTCAGGAAAATGTTCCCAAAATTCTGAAGGACATATTGTTAGACAAGAATGTTCAAATGCTTGAGAGCATATTTAAGTTCCTACAAATAGTTAAATTTGCTAATCTAAGTAGAAACGATAAGAGACAATATTTATTATTGATATAACCTTGTGACATGACCTTTGAATGTAATTAGCTATTGATTACATTTTGTGCATCATTATTAGCTATCTTGATATAGCATAGCCTTCACAACCTAGATTCAAATATAGCACCTTATTCTCAAAAAATAACACAGTTGAAAATTTACCACAAAACCCAAGCTCCTTAAATATTTGGAATATTTATATTAGATATAAACATGGATTTTTGAAGCTAATTTGTGGCAGCCATTACATACCTGACAGTGAGACCACAAAAAAATACTAATTACCTTCTCTTAAAAACTTAATACTAAAAACGTAATAAACACTGACAATTTCATTATGCAGTTAGATCCCAAGTATATACTATTGAAAACCAATCCTCAAAAATAAAAATACCAAACTATATGTGATTAAGCATTCTCATAAATTGCATGAAGATTTAAATACCAAGAGAAAAAATAACTGGAAAAAAATCAGCCACATTTTAATTGAATGACTATATGAAAAATGCAATTATTGTAGAAACAATGCACCTAAATTTATAGATAAAATTTATTTTCACAACTTTGAATTATTCTTAGCCTGAATTAAATGTAGTTTAAGTAAATAAGAATTATCATTCTCAACAAATAAGAGTCTTTCTCCTCTGTACATGACAGAGTAACTAGTATTGACTAGCCCTCTGACAGTAGATAGCAAGAAAACCGTATTATAAAAAAAAAAGTTTCAGACATTAGAAAACAGGAAGCACAGAATTATGATACTTGAGGCACATAAATCGGACAAAATGAACTCTAAGATTACTCCTGGATTCAAGTTCCTAACTATAGCAAAAGAGTAGAAATAAGACAAAACATGGACTTCCTTGTTAAATTGAAGAGTGGAGTGCAGAGGCTCAGGTGGCTTGAATTTGTGGGGCACACTACAGAGTGGAGAGAGTTATCAGGAGAAAGAGCTCCAGTAATCTAAGTAGCTGTCCCTTTGAGTCTTTGACTAAATACTAACCTGTATGTTTTAAGTTAAAACTCCAGCAGGTCTTAAAAAAAATTTTTTTTTAAGTAAAAAATAATCAAATGACAAAACTACCAGAGAAAGAACATCCACCAAGAATTTGGGCATTCAGCAGAGATCTCAGAAATGCCACATAAAGATAGGAGGTATTAAAAAGCTCTAGATGAAATGCTACTTTACCTTATACTCAATCTAACAAAGTTTAAAAATATGTATTGAATGTATCAAACTGAAACCAGATATGTTATCTGATTACCAAAACAAAGGCCAGCCCTCTTTAGAGGAAGACAAAAAAAGATGAGGATACTCAACAGCGAACCTTCACAATGTTCACTGACCAAAAATATTACTAGACAACTGAATAAGTAAAAAAATGTAAATCATAACCAGGAGAAAATCAGGCAATAAAAAAACAGCCAGGAATTGAGAGATGTTGGAATTAGGATGCAAAGTATTTTAAAAGGCTTTTATAAAAATGTTCTAAGATTTATGGGAAAACAGGAATATAAGGTAAGAAATCAAACTAATAAAAAAAGAAGCAAATAGATGTTTTACAATTAAAATTAGAATATATGAAATATAAAATTCATGAGATGTACTTAATAGCAAATTAACATTGCAGAAGAACAATAAATCTGGAGATAGAGAAATAGAAAATAACATTACAATACATTGATAAAAGGTAATGAAAAAGAAGTGAACACAATCTCAGTGACCTGAATGACAATATTAAGTGGTCAAATATTCATGTGATTGGAGTATTAGAAGAAGAAGCAGGAGCAGAAAATATTTGAAGATATAAAAACAGATTTTCCAAATTTGATTTAGAAAATGCCAACCCACAAATCTAAGCTCAATGAATCTGAAACAAGATAATCACAAAGAAAACAACACTAAATGTACATCATAATCAAATTGCAGATAACCAAAAGAGAAGAAAACAAATCTTAAAAAACTTTCACACGGATAAAAATAACTGCTGACTTCTCATGAACTTCCCTTTGGAAATAAAGCTAGATGGAAGACAAAAAACATCTTTAAAATGCTGAAAGAAGAAAGGCAAGCCTGTCATCTTAGGGTAGGAAAAAAACACATTTATGATATATACATTAAAGATGAAGGCAAAATAAAGAAATGCTTAGCAAAACAAAACTGAGAGGTTGATCACTAGAAGACCTGCACTGTAAGAAAATATAAATGATGCCCTTCAAAAAAAAGGAACATTATATCAGATAAAATCTTTTTTTTTAACAATCAATTTTTCTGATACATATAAATAAAGCATACAATTCATCCAAAGTGTACAATCCATGGTATTTGTTAAAATAAAATATTTGTGCATTCATGACCTCAGTTATTAGAGCATTTTCATTATTTCAATAATAATAATAATAATAAACAAAACAGAAACTAACAAGAAATTCTTCACCTCTCAATTATTCTATGCTTCCCCTGCTGTACATAGTTGCTATTTCTGGGTATTCTTGCACAATTATTTATTTATTAGGCAGTTTTATTGAGATATAGTCATATACCATATGATCTATTCAAAGTGTATAATCAGTGGCTTTTAGTATAATTACAATGTTGTTCATTCATCACCACAAAAGATATAACAATTTCATTACTCCAAAAAGAAAAACTCCACACCCCTTAGCAGTCTTTGCCTAGCCCTACATAACCACTAATCTAACTATATCTGTATAAAGTGATTTATATTTACATTTTATATAAATCAAATAATACAATATATAGTACTTTGTGTCTGCTATTTTTCACATAGCATAATCTTTTGCCTGACATTAACAACTTGTAGAGTTAACATACATTTGTTCAATTTAAAAACAAAACAGTTTTTTACATGCAATTTGTATCTTTATTTTCTTTTTTTATTAGAGAAGTTGAGCTTATGAAACATTCATGCATAATATGCGCAATTCCCATATATCACCCTTCCATCAAAACTTTACATTATTGCAGAATATTTGTTAGAGATTATAAAGAACATGATCAGACTGTTATCACTAACTATGGTCCATAGCATATGCTTGGTTTATTTTTGCCATACACCCTCCATTATTAATGATATGTACTAGTATTGTACATTTATTATGAGAACATTCTCATATTTGTACTGTTAACCACAGTCCATCTTCCATGTTATACAGTTGCATGCCTTGTACATTCTATCCAAAGCATACATTCAGTGGCTTTCACTTCATCATAGAGTTTTGCAGTCATTGCCCCAGTAAAGCTTTGAACAATTTCCTTACTCCAAAAGGAAAAAATCCCATAGGCCCTATTATTGACTCTTAGTATTGATATAGTACCTTCTTTGACATTGATGCAAGAATATTACAATACTGCTGTTAACTATAGTCCATATGTACATTATTTGCATTTTCACATGTAACACTATATTCGTACCACCTTTTAATAGTGACATACATTTGTTATAGTTCAAAAAAGAACATTCTTGAATTTTTATTATTAACCACAATCCATATCCATCTCTAGGTTCATTATGTTATCCTGTCCCTAGATTATTCTCTAGCTTTCTTTCGATTGACGTTTACATCCTTAGACTACCCCTTACAGATACAATCTCATTTATAAACCAGCCATATTAGTTATACTCACCATAATGTGTTACCATCAACTCTATTCATTTCTACACTTTTACAGTCAAGCTAACTGAAAATTCTACATACATTAAGCATCAGTACCCCTTCTCAGTCCTCGTCCTAACTCCTAGTAATCTATAGCCTAGGTTTTAACTCCGTGTGTTTATTCTTTGTATTTAGTTCATATCAGTAAAACCATACAAAATTTGTCCTTTTTGTCTGGCTTATTTTACTTAGCATAATGTCCTCAAGGTTCAGACATGTTATCATATGTGTCCCAATTTCATTTCTTCTTACAGCAGCATAGACCGCATAAACACCACATTTTGTTTATCCATTCATTGATTGAGGGACACTTGTGTTGTATCCATCTTTTGGCAATTGTGAATAACGCTGCTATGAACATCAGTGTGCAAATGTCTGTTCTCGTCAATATTTTCAGTTCTTCTAGATGTATTCCTAGAAGAGAGATTGCCAGATATATATTTAACGTCCTGAGGAACTGCCAAACTGTCTTCCACAGAGCCTGTACCATTCTACATTTCCAACAACAGTGAAGGAGTATTCCTATTTTCCATATCCGCTCCAGCACTTGTTTTTTTTTCTGTTGTTTCCTTTTTTAAATGATGGCCATTCTATGAAGTGTGAGACGATACCTCATTGTAGTTTTGATTTGCATTTTCCTAGTAGCTAGTGATATTGAATCTTTTTTCTGTGCCTTTTTGGCCATTTGGTATTTCCTCTTTGGAGAAAGTTTTATTTAAATCTTTTGCCCATTTTTAAAATTGGACTGCTTGCTCTTTTATTTTTGAGTTATATGATCTCAACACTGCTTTGCTTTTCTCTGCTTCCCATAGGGTCTGATATGTTGTGTTCTCAATTTCTTTCATCTTAAGATATTTATTGATTTCTGTTACAATTTCTTCTTTGACCTACTGATTATTGGAGTGTATTGTTTAATCTCCACATATTTGTGGATTTTCCTTTTTTCTGCCTATTCTTGATTGCCAGCTTTATTCTGTTATCATCAGAGAAAGTTCTTTGTATAATATTGATATTTTAAAATTTATTGAGATCTGCTTTGTGACCTAACATATGGTCTATTCTGTAGAAATATCCATGAGCACTTGAAAAGAATGTATATCCTGCTGTTTGGGGGTTCAATAATTTGTATATGTCTATTAGGTTTGATTTGATTACCATATTATTAAAGCTTTCAGTTTCTTTATTTATCCTCTGCCCAGATGATCTATCTAAAGCTGAGAGTTATGTATTGAAGTCTCCAACTATTACCATAAAGATTTCTGTTTCTCCCTTAAATTTTGCCAGTGATTGCCTCATGTAATTTGGGGCATCCTGGTTAGGTGCATATACATTTCTGATTGTTATTTCCTTCTGGTGAATTGCCCCTTTTATTAGTATATAATGACCATCCTTGTCTCTATTAACAGCTTTGCTTTTAAAGTCTATTTCAGCTGATATAAGTATAGCTACACCAGCTTTTTTGTTTTGTTTTGTTTTTTGGTTACTGCATGCATGGGATATCTTTTCCCAGCCTTTCACTTTCAGTCCATTTGTATCCTTGGGCCTTGGTTCTAAGGTGAGTCTCTTGTAGACAGCATATAGTTGGGCTTATATTCTCTTATCTATTCTGTCAATCTGTGTATTTTGATTGGGGGAATGTAATCCATTAACATTCAGTGATAATTTACAGTGTTACTGTAAAGTTTATTCATACTTCTCCCATTTTGATCTTTGGCTTTTATCTGTCATATCTTGTTTTCACCACTCTTTTCACACTTTTAGTTACTTTTACTGATATAACTTCATTTCTAGAATCTATACCAAGCTTCTTTCTCTCCTGTCTTTTCTTTTCAGGCTGTAGCACTCCCTTTAGTATTTCCTGCAACAAAGCAAGTCTCTTGGTTCCAAAACCTCTCAGTTTCTGCTTATCTGTGAATATTCTAAACTCACACTCATTTCTGAAAGACAATATTGCTGGATGTAAGATTTGTGGCTGACAGTTTTTCTCTTTCAGTATTATAAATATATCAAATCACTGCCTTTTTGCCTCTATGTTTTCTGATGAGAAATCCGCACAATCTTTTTGGGCACCCTTTGTATATGATTAACCTTTTTTTTCTTGCTGCACTCAAGATTCTCTCCTTATCTTTGGCATTTAATATTTTGATTAGTATGTGTCTCAGAGTAGGTCTATTTGAATTTATTTGTATCAGAGTATGCTGTGCTTCTTGGACATGGATATCTACATCCTTCACTAGAGTTGGGAAATTTTCTACCATTATATCCTCAACTATTCATTCTACCTGTTTTCCTTTCTCTTCTCCTTCTGGGACATCCATGACATGTATCTTTGCACATTACTTGCTATCTTTTAGTTCCCTGAATTTTTCCCCTTCTTTCTTTATCTGTTCTTTTATATGTTCACATTTAGATACCCTGTCTTCAAACTCAAAGATCATTTCTTCTGCCTCTTCAAATCTGCTGTTATATGTCTCCAGTGTATTTTTTATTTCACTTATTGTGCTTTTCATTCCCATAAGATCTGCTATTTTTCTTTGTATGCCTTTAAATTCTTCTTTGTGCTCACCTAGTGTCTTCCTGATATCCTTAATTTCTTTAGCCATCTCATTGAATTTATTAAGGATATTTATTTGAACATCTATGGTTAGTTGTCTCAACTCCTTTATGTCATCTGGAGGCTTATTTTCTTCCTTTGACTGAGCCATATCTTCCTGTTTCTTGGTATGGATTGTAATTTTTTTGTTGGTGTCTTGGCATCAGATTTACTAGATGTATTGATTCTGAGCTCAGTTTCTCTTTTTAGTCTAGGGCTTTTTATTTGATTGGCTTTGTACCACAGCCCCTCTTTGATACATGGTTAAACTTAACTTGAAACTTTATAATAGATCTTGTTTATACAATGTGAATTTTTTTCAGCTCTTTCATATCTGTTTCTTGCCCTTTCTCCATTGTTGGTTGTGGAATAGTAGCCAAAGATGTGGTTGGTACCATAAACTATGGAGGTTGAAGTTACCACATTGCCCCAGGAACCAATGAAGCATCTCCCACTATTCTCTCCCCTGCCAGGGTAGAGAGGGAGCCATAGTTGTGTGCAGTAATCCAAGCCATGCAGACCAAGACTGTCTGTAATTGCCCAGAGAAACTGATGAATCTCCATGCCCCTTCCTCTGCTGTCTGGGGTGGGGATGGAGCTATAGGTGTGGGCAGGAAACTAAGCCATGTGAGTCGAAAATGACTGCAGTTGCCCAAGTATACTTTTGAAACACCAGCCCATCTCCTCCCCTACCAGGGGCAGGAATGGAGCTTCTGGTGTGCCCAGCAATCTAGTACGTATAGGACAAAAGTGACTGCAATTGCCTGTATAGGGTGAGGGAGCACTGTCCCTCTCCTGCTCTGTAAAATGTATGGATGGAGCCACAGATGTGTCCAAAAACCTAGTTTTTGCAGGCTGAAAGCATCTGCTATTGCCCAGAAAGGTTGAGGAAACACCACCTCCCTCCTATCCTATTGGGGTCAGGGCTGAATCCACAGGTTTGCTCACCAATCTAGTCCATGCAGGCCAAAAGCTACTACATTTTCCCTGATGGCTGGAGGAACTCCACCAGATGTGTCCAATAATCTAGTTCATGTTGGCTGAATGTGGCTGCAGTTGCCTGGGGAGGCTGAGGGAGCACTGGCCCTTCTGCCTTGTCAGGGGCAGGGATGGATCCACAGGAGTGCACAAAATCTAATCCATGTAGGGTGAAAGTGCCTGCAGTTGCCTGAGAGATTGGTGCAGGGCCTCCCAGCTTCCTCTCTGCCAGAGTTGGGGTTGGAATTTAGGCTTGAGCTGCAGTAAAACCTGGGTACAACGAAGCAGGTCCTTACAGCACTGTGTTTTTCAATCAGCCCCACTTCCCCTCATGCAGGGGGTGGAGTTAAAATGGGGGTTACCAGACTTTTTCTGACTTTAGCTGTTTTTAGGATTTGACTTTAGCCAGCCAAATTTACTAATCAGTAGCTGAAATTGGTGGCTGGCTGTCTCTTCCTCCTGAGCTTCAGGGAAATGGAGCTTCCAACACTATCCAGGGAGTAGCTCCCAATGTGTTTTGTACTGCCAGAGGAGAATGTAAGCTTCTATCTTAATAAAGGAATGTAGATCAATAAAAATGGTATTCTGGATAAAATAAAATATTTTTCTCATGTTTTAATATCTTTATAAGTAACTTATACTTTTAGTTTGTATATTTAAAAAAATCACAAAAAATTATAATGCTCACCCTAACTACCAAAAACAAACAAACAAAAAAAAACCAGAATAAGCTGTAAATAGTACTTTTAAAAAATAGTAACCTCAGAATGCTGAGAAATTAAATTAAATTCCAGAAAGTGGCAGTCTTTGATAAAATGGGAAAGATCCATAATTGCCTCCTGCCACCACCAAAAGAAAAGGAGGCCCCTACTGACACAAATTGGGGTAGGAGAAACTAGCCTAAGTTTTAACAATCTTTTAAGAATCATATGTAGGCTGCTGTGACAAAATAGAATCCATAGGTGTCCCAGGGCAGGACAAAAAAATACTAGCACCCATTGCATTCCCATTGCTCTTCAATGACTGATGGGTGTATTACCTTGAAAATAGGGTCAATGAAAGAAAGCAGAGGGAATTTCCCTGAGATTCTCTATTTTTTTCAGGTAGAAAGGAATTGTGGAAGGGAAGGAAAATTGACAGAAATCCCCCAGGTAATCCAGAATATCAGCTATGGAAGAATGGAGAAGAAGCAGAAGAGCTGAAAGAAAATGGCTGTTACTCATGGCTTTCAGCTAAGAGAGACTAAGGGAAAAGGAGATCTTGGTCTCCCTTCCCCCATACAAGCACTCCTGACTTCCAACAATAAAATACTATAGCTACAGCAGTGGAGAGCTGAGGGAAACTACCTAGAGGAAATTCCTACTTTTATAGAGCCTAGGGTAGCTGAAGCCTAGGGTAGCAGGCTGTACTCCTCCTCCAGAAGCAGTGGGAAGGCAGACAGGCTTGCTGGGTATAGTGTAAGATGTGGGGCAATTAGCACAGGCAGCTGGCATGGCAGGGCCTAAGGGGACGCCGGTGGCCTGACAGTTGTTTTTTTGTTTTCTCTTTTCTCATCTGTGTACATGGGGAGTGGCAGGGCCATGGGGTGATAAGTTGGCACAGGCTGCTGGTGAGGAGAAGCCTAATCAGATGTAGGTAGCATGAAATGGAGGCCTGTTTTTGTTTTTATTTTTGTTTTTCTGTTTTTTTATTTTCCTCTTTTTCTTCCTTTTAATTTTCTTTTCTTTTCCTTTATTTTTTCTTTTTTTACTTTTATTTGTTTCAGTTAAACACAGGAAAATCTAAAGATTTAGAATAAGTGGAACCAAGTATCAAAGAAGAACCTTAACACAAAGCCAAACAAAAAACCCTAGGCAAGAGAAAGAATATGACCAATACAGTAAGCCCATCAAGATAAACAGATGCCTAGACAACAGCAAAAAAAGTACAAGCCATAATAAGAAACAGGAAGATATGGCCCAGGCAGAGGAACAAACTAAAAAGCTGAAGGAGATGCAGAATTTGGAACATCTAATCAAAAAAGTCTACACAAATCTTCTAAATCAATACAAGGAGATGAGGAAGAGATACTGTATTTTAAGAAGGCACTAGGAGATGATACAAAAGAAGAAAGTGTAAACATACATTAAAAATAACTGATCTTAGAGTAATGAAAGACACAGTAGAAGAAATTAAAAATACACTAGAATCACACAGCATCAGAACTGAATAGGCAGAGGAAAGAATTAGCAAATTAGAAGATAGGACATCTAGAAATGCACTGATAGAAGAAGAGATAGAGAAAAAAAATAAAATTGATTAACAGCATGAAACACAGCATACACATTTTGGTTGTTCCAGAGGGAGAAAAGAAGGAAAAGGGCAGAAGGAGTGTTTAAGGAAATAATGGCCAAAAATTTCCCAACAGTTATGAAGGACATGGAAGTACATTTCCAAGAAGTGCAGCATACTCCAAACACAATAAATCCTAAGAAATCTACACCAAGACATATACTAATCAGATTGTTAACTAACAAAAATAGAGAGAGAATCCTGAAAGCACCAAGAGAAAAGAGAAACATCATATATAAAGGATTCTCAATAAGATAAAGTGCTGATTTCTCATTAAAAAACGTGGAGGTGAGAAGGCAGTGGTATGTCATGGTTAGTACTATATCATAAGAAGAAAAGCTGCCAGACAAGAAATTTACATCCAGCAAAACTGACCTTCAAATATAAGGGAGAGTTTTAAATATTCATAGATACACAGAAATCAAGAGAATTCATCAATGAATCCTGCACTTTGAGAAATACTAAAGGGAGTTCTGGAAATTGAAAAGGAAAAGACAGGAGAGAGAGGGGTTTGGAGAAGAGTATAGAAAGGAATGTTATTATTAAGGGTAACTAATTGAGTAGAAAGAGAAACAAAAATAAGATATGAAATATATGAGCCTACAGAGAAAATGATTGAAGTAAGTGCTGCCTTTGCAGTAATAACATTGAATATTAATGGATTAAGCTCCACAATTAAAGTACACAGATTAGAATAAAAGTTTTAAAATATTATTCATCTATATCCTATTTACAAGAAACTCACCTGAGACCCAAGGACACAAATAGGTTGGAAATTATTTTCCATGCAAACTGTAACCAAAAATGAGCTGGGGTAGCTATTCTAATCTCAGACAAAATAGAGTTTAAATGCAAAACTGCTGTAAAAGGCAAAGAATGACACTGTAAATTAATAAAATCTACCAAAAACAATCATAAATATTTATGTGCCTAACCAGGATGCCCCAAAATACATGAGGCAAAAACTGAGGGGAGATATAGATGCCTTTACAATCATAGTAAGGAACTTTAATACACCACTCTCAGCAATAGATAGACCATCTAGATAGAGAACAATAAAGAAACAGGAATCCTGAATAGTTCACTAAAGGAACTAGACCTAACAGACATGTACAAAACATGACACCTGAAAAAGTAGGATAAACATTCTCAAATGCTCATGGATCATTCTCCATGATAGACCACAAGTTAGGATAGAGAACATGAATTTAGAAAGACTCAAATAAGACAATGCACTTTCTCTGACCACAATGAAATGAAGGAAATCAACATGGGCAGAGAATTGGAGATTTCACAAATATATGGAAGTTAAACAACACACTCTTAAATAATCAGTGGGTCAAGGAGGAAATTGCAAGAGAAATCAGAAAACATCTTGAGGATAATGAAAATTAGAACACAACATATCAAGAATTATGGGATGCAGTGAAGGCAGTTCTGAGAGGGAAATATATAGCCCTAAATGTCTAAATTAAAAAAAAGAAAGATCTAAAAACGATCTAACTGCAAATCTAGGGGAACTAGAAAAAGAACAGCAAACTAATTCCAAAGCAAGCAGAAAAAAAGAAATAAAGATTAGAGCAGAATTAAATGAAACTGAGAATTAAAATAATAGAGAGAATTAACAAATCTTTTTTGAGAAGATTAATAAAATTGACAAGCAATTAGCTAGTCAATCAAAGAAAAAAAGATAGATGATGCTTTCCTGGTGTGAATCTTTTGTGAACCTCAGAAAATTATGTTCTTAAGCGAACCCTGTGCATGGAAGCCTATTATATGTAGGGCCTTATAAGTAGATTCAGTTAAGTGATCTTTTGATTAAATCACTTTTGATTAGAACACTTCAGTTAAGAGCATTTCTTTAGATTGTGGGACCCAGGGTGGGTCTTAATACATTTATTGGAGTCTTTTATAAATGAAGAAGCCACACAGAGAAAGAGAGCTGCCATTTTTGCCCTACCATGTGAGAAAAGACCCCAGGATCACCTACAACAGCAGAAAGACAAAGGAACCCCAAGAATCTGAGGGAGAGCCCCAAGGTTGGAATCAGTGGAATAGCCTGAAGCAAGGAGAAGGGAGAAACAAGTCATGTGTCTGATTGTCCAGACGAGCTCAGGGAGAAAGTGAGTCTGAAGGGGAACACAGGGGTCTTAGCAAAGACTGGCCTCTATTTTGACCTTTCCATGAGGCAGGACTCCAGGGTCGCCAGCAGATGACTTTGGTGAGAACTTATCTCTGATAATGCCTTGATTTGGACATTTTCCTGGCCTGAGGACTGTAAGCTTTTACCCTAATAAATATCTATTGTAAAAGCTAACCCATTTCTGGTATATTGCACCCAGCAGCTTTAGAAAACTAAAACAGTTGCAAATAAATAAAATCAGAAATAAGAGAGGAGACATCACTACTGACCCCACAGAAATCAAAAAGGATCATAAGAGGTTACTATGAAAAATTATATTTAACAGGTTTGACAAGTTAGGTGAAAGGTAAAAATTTCTAGAAACACACAGACAACCTGCACTGATGAAAGAAGAAATAGAAGACAACAACAGATCAATCACAAGTAAGGAAGTTGAATCAGTCATCAAAAACCTTCCAAGAAAGAATAGTCTAGGAACAGATGGCTTCATAGGTGAATTCTACCAATCATTCCAAAAAGAATTAATACTAATCCTCTCAAACTCATCCAAAAAAATGAAGAAAAGTGAACAATCTGCAACTCATTCTATGAAGCTAACAGTACCCTAATACCAAAGCCACATAAAGTTGCTACAGGAAAAAGAAAACTACAGACCAGCTTCTCTAATGAATTTAGATGCAAAAATCCTCAGCTAAGTGTTTGCAGATCAATTCCAAAAACACATTAAACAAATTATACACCATGATCAAGTGGGTTTTATCTCAGGTGTGCAAGGTGGTTCAATGTAAGAAAATCAATGTAATAAACCCCATTAAACAGATTAAGGTAGAAAAATTACATGATCATCTCTATCAACACAGAAAAGACATTTGACAAAATTCAGCATCCTTTCTGGATATAAAACACTTTGAGAGATAAGAATAGAAGGAAACTTCCTCAACTTGATAAAGGTCATATATGAAAAGCTCATAGCTAACATCATATTAAATGGTGAAGGTTAAATGCTTTTCCCTCTAAGATCTGGAACAAAACAAGTATGACCACTGACACCACTCTTATTCAACATTGCATCAGAAGACCTTTCTAGAGCACTTTGACAATAAAAAGAAATAAAAGGCATCCAAATTGGAAAGGAAGAAGTAAAAAATCCACTATTTGAAGATGGCATGATCCTATATATAGAAAATTCTGAAAAATCTACAACAAAGCTATGAGAGCCAATAAATGAGTTCAGCAAAGTGGCAAGATATAAGATTAACATGAAAAAATACATTTGAAATGAGCAATCAGAGAAGGAAACCAGTAAAAATTTCCATTTGTAATAGCAACGGAAAGAAAAAAATATTTAGGAATATATTTAACTAAGGATGTAAATGACTTGCATACATAGAACTACACAACATTGCTAAAAGAAATCAAAGATGACCTAAATGAATGGAAGGACATTCCAGGCTCTTGGATTGGAAGACTAAATATCATTAAGATGTCAATTATACCAAAATTGATTTACAGATTCAATAGAATCCCAATAAAAATTCCAACAGCATATTTTGCAGAAATGGAAAGGCCAATTATCAACTTTATTTGGAAGGGCATAGATCTCCAAACAGCCAAAGTCATTTTGATAAAGAACGAATGTGGATGACACACACTACCTGACTTTAAAGTATATTACAAACCTACAGTGGACAAAATGCATATTGGCCAAAGGAACTGAGTTGAGAGTTTAGATATAAACCCACATATCTACAACCAATTGATACTTGACAAGGCCACCAAATCCACTCAAGTGGGACAAATAGTCTCTTCAAAAAATAATGCTGGGAGAACTGGATATATATATTCAAAAGAATGAAAGAGGATCTCTGTCTCATGCACTATACAAAACTTAACTCAAGATAGATCAAAGACCTAAATACAAGAAGCAGAACTATAAAATAAAAAAAAAAAAAAAAATCCTAGAAGAAGATATAGGGAAATATCATCAGGATCTTGTGTTGGGCAATTTTTCTTGGACCTTATACCCAGAGTACAAGCAATGAAAGAAAAAATAGATAACTGGGAACTCTCCAAACTTAAAAATTTTTGTGCTTCAAAGGAGTTTGTCAAGAAAGTGAAAAGGCAGTCTACTCAATGGAAGAATATATTTGGAGACCACATATCCAATAAGGGTCTAATATCCAACACATATAAAGAAATCCTGCAACTCAGTAGTAAAAAGGCAAACAACCCAATTAAAAATGGGGAAACGACTTTAACAGACACTTTTCTAAGAAGAAATACAAAAGGTGAAAAAGCAAATGAAAGATGCTCAACATGGCTAGCTGTTAGGGAAGTGTAAATCAAAACTATAATGAGATATATTTTCACACCTATAGAGTGGCTGCTACTAAAAAGAAAACAGTAGAGAGATTGAGAGGAGAGGAGTTTTGTTTGTTTGTTTTTTGTTTATTATTATTATCAGAATAATGAAAGTGCTCTGGGAATGATTGGTGTGATGAATGCACAAATATGTGATTACACCAAACACCAAAGATTGTACTTATTGGATCCATTTATGCTTTATTAATATGTATCAATAAAATAGGGGAAAACAGTTTTTAAAAAGAGAAAAAAGAAAACTATAAGTGTTGGAGAGGATTTTAAGAAATAGGAATATTCATTCACTGCTGGAAGTTCCTCAGAAAGCTAAGCATAGAATTGCCATATGATCCAATTATCTTGCTATTAGGTATATAACCAGAAGTACTGAAAGCAGAAACATGAAGATATATATATATACAACAATGTTCATAACGGCATTATTCATAATTGCCAAAAGATGGAAGTAACTCAAGTATCCATCAACAGATGGATAAATAAACAAAATGTGGTATATAAAATGATGGAATATTACTCAGCTGTAGGAGGGAATGAAATACTGATGCATGTAAGTACACGGGTAAACCTTGAGGACCTTATGTTGAGTGAAATAAGCCAGACACAAAAGGACAAATATTGCATGATCTCACTGATATGAACTAAGAATAGTGAGCAGCCCCATGGAAATAGAGTCTGGAAGATAAGTAACCAGTAGACAGAATGTTAGTAGAGAATGGTGAGCCGATGCTTTATCTGTACAGAATTTATAATTACGTTGATTGTAATGGTTTGGTAATGAATGGAGATGATGGTGGCACAGTGATGTGAATGTAATTAACAGTGCTGCAGCATGTTTGTGAATGTGGTTGAAAGGGGAAGTTTTGCACCATATCTGTTTCTAGAAGGAAAACTAGAAGATAAAACAGGGGACTGTATAACACAGTGAACCCTGGGGTTGCGAAGGATTGTGGTTAATAATACAAATATAAGAAAGTTCTTTCAGGAGTTATATCAAATTTACATCACTAGTACAGAGTGTTGATAGTGGGGTGGTATATGGGGAAAAAATACCTAAAGCATACTTCTTTGATCTAAATGTACTCTTGTCATAAGTATGTTTTCTTGATAGACAGAGGCTCACATAGTAGTTAACAAAATTTTAAACTTTCATCTTGAGGAAGCCCTGCTACTTTCTTAAGATAGCTAAACTCTGAAATATATAAGACTTGCCTAATGAAAGAAAGGAGGCCAATATGTCAAGCCCTTGATCTTAATGCTGGCTCTTATGAATTAACAGTGCTGCAGCATGTTTGTGAATGTGGTTGAAAGGGGAAGTTTTGCACCATATCTGTTTATGTATTATCCTGTAATAATGAAATTAAGCTTAATATAATCAATGCCTAAGAGCTACCTCATGAAAATCTCCTTGTTACTCAAATGTGTCCTCTCTCTAGGCCAATCTCTAATAATAGACTCACTACCTTCCCCTGCGATGTGGGACATGACTCCCTGGGATGAACTGCCCTTGCACTGAGTAATTATTACCAAGCATTAATCAGCAATATATTTGGAAAATACCTTGACCAAGAGGGAGGAATATTAAATAACACAGAGTTTTAATAACTAAGAAATTTCAAAGTGAGTCAAGAGGTCATTCCAGAGGTTAAGTTTATTCAGGTCTTAGGCATATTTCACAAACTGCCATAGTAAACAAAGCTTCAAACAAAAGTGCTTCCAAGGGCTCTAGGGATGTCAGGGTACCACAGGGAAGCCACAGGTTTTCATGAAATCAACAACCCCTCAGCAGGCCATATTTAGGAATACATGAAAATCTATTTCCCCAATATAACATAGCTATACTCATTTATAATTCCCCTAAGCAAAATTCTTCTACTCCTTTTATTTGAATGTATAATTTTCAATGTTAAATATATTTCTCAGAGCCGTAAATCTTCAGATAGTTCACATGTTGGTTGAGCCTTGAAACCCAGCAGAGTTGCAGCCAATTCCTACTCTCCAGTTCTTTGGGCTTGTCCTGGACAAGTAACGAAATGATGATGATGGACAAGACCCATACCCAAAACTGGAGTAACTTCAACTGAAAGCAAAACAGTTCCTTTTTTTCTGTCCCATAATATCTAAGTCCCCTCTCAACCTGAAGCAGTCAGTGTGGAAATCAACCCAAATCCCTTGAGATTAAAGAATGAACATAAATAAGGGAGGGGGGGAGTGTAACTACGGACCAAAGTAGATTGTCAGTGTAGTTACTATCTTGTGTTAACAGACTAACTTGTAACATTGATATACAAAATAAAATCTTTTAAAAAATTATCTAAACTTGAAACATAAAAAGTTAGAAAAGAAAAAAAAAAAACTAAATGAAACCTAAAGTAAATAAAAAGAAGCAAAATAAGCATACATCAATGAAGTAGAAAGGAGACAAAAAATAGACAAAATCCAAAGTCAAGAAAAGGCTTTCAGAAAATATTGGCAAAATTGATCCATCCCCTTCAAGACTAATTAAGAAATAAATAAGCAAGAAAAAAAACCACAAAATTATCACTAAGCAGGAAAAAACGAGACATCAATACATATTCCCCAAACATTAAAAGAATTATAAAGAATATTTGTGAACAAGGTCATGCCAATAAACATAAACTTAACAATTTAGGTGAAATGGAGAAATACCTTGAAAAACACAAATTATCAAAATTACTAACAAGGAAAATAGAAAACAATATAAAATTTATTAAAGAAACTGAATTAATAATCAAAACCTTACCACACAAAAGATTCCAAATCTAGTTGACTGTAATATATACAGAGATAACAGAAAAAGAGAAAGAGATGGAAAAAGGAAAGGAAGGGAAGGAGGAGGAGGTGTAGAAAAGTAAAGATCGTAAAGTGTGATCATTTGAGAATTTGGATAAAGGATATACATAAACTTAATTTATTCTTGAAAGATTTTAGTAATTATGAAATTGTGTCAAAACAAATATGTTAAAAGAAAATAATTACATCATGAAAACTGAAAAGGTAATTAACTGACTGGGAGAAAATATTTGAAATGATTGTGTTTATGTGTGTGTGCATGTGACAAAAGACTCATATCTATAATATAAAAAGAAAGTCTTCCCATGCAATAAAAAGACACTACTCCCAATAAGAAACTGGCAAAATATTGGAAGAGATACTTCACTTCACAGTTTATATACCCAATAACCACATAAAATAATCACAATATTATTAGTCATCAAAGAAATGCATATTTAACCACAATCCTCACTAACCATCCTAAAATTTAATAAGAAAACGTAAAAAAAACTAGTGTTCCAAATTTTGGTGAGGAAGTGGAACAACTGGAACTCTGATATATTGCTGGTAAAAGGGCAAAATGTTACATCTACTTTAGCTGGGTGTTTGACAGTTGTTTTTTACATTTACATATTCCTATGTGCTTAATGACACAGCAATTGCATTCCAAATATTTGCCTAAGAGAAAGGAATAAGTATGTAATAAAAAATACATATCCAAGAATGTTCAGGGAAGCGGCTGTGGCTCAATCAGTAGGGCTCCCGTTTACCATATGGGAGGCCCCGGGTTCGGTTCCCGGGGCCTCCTGGTGAAGGCAAGCCCGCCCGCACGGCATGGTTAGCTGACCCAGCGAGCACAAGCAGCAAGGGGGGATGAATGAATAAATAAATAAAAAATCTTTAAAAAAAAAAAATAAAAGAATGTTCATAACAACTTCATTAATTAGCAAAACCTTGAAATAACTCAATGTCTGTCAACAGGTTAGTAGATAAAGGGTACTATATTTATATAATGGAATACTAAGCAACAATGGAAAGAAAAAAACTACCACAAAATGAGTGTCAAAAACATTTTGCTGAGCAAAAGAATTTCATCCATAAAGCATTACATATTGTAAACTTCCAGTTATATGTGTGTTCAAGAATAAGCAAAACTAATCTACAGTGAAAGAAATCAGATCAGTAGCAGTTGTCTGGTTAGAAGCTGATATATTGACTTGGAGAGCACGGTATTTTGGAGCGTCATTGAAATATTCCGTATCTATATAGTAGTTCTACAGGCATATATGTTCATCACAATTCATTGAATGTACATTTAAAACCAGTGTATTTTATTTATACTAATTTTATTTCAATAAAGTTGATTTATTTAAAAAAAAAAAGAAAGAAAGAAACAAGGTATTTCCATTTGTTTCCAAATATTGAATCTAAAGATAGACAAATATATAATATGATGTATTCTTGGTAGTAAATAAGAACTTAATTGCATTGTAGAAACTTGTATTTTCCTGCCTCTGTCATATACCTTTAAAGATGTGATTCCATTCCAACCCATATTATGCTTCCTATGTCATAACCTGATTTACTTGTTACCATAAGGCAATATATTATATATCACTGCCAATGTAGTGATATAGAAAGTAAGAATAAATTTACATTAAAATGGGGCCCACTCTCTTAACTTTATGTTTAATAATATTTAAGTGAGGCCTATAATTAATGAAGAAACATATGACTTGTGATTAATACATTTTCCTAAGATATCTCAGGACAAGATAGAGATTTCAAAGTTTGGAAAAGATAGAAAGAAGGTAAGGAATTGTGTAAAGAAACAGTTTTCACTTCCTACAAGTTCAGAACTAATCCTTAACTTATTTAGTGGATCAATATATGATCACTTGGGAAAATGAATGTGAAAAGTAGTTTTCATGTTTTGCTGGAATTCATGATTTAAAAACTCAGAAAGATCATAGTACATTTTATGCTCATTTTTATCCAAATGAGTAAAACTACTTTAAACATGAATTTTTTTGTCTTATATAAATAGATAAGTGCAAACAACACTATATATTATATATATAAAATAATTCAGTGAATCCTAACTTAGCAATAGTCATAAAATTGCAGCTATGTAGATAATGTTTACATATCTCTATATTATATGTTTTTTGAACAAATTCTTTCATACTGAAAGTGACACATTTACAAAGAAAGAAGAGTCCATCACTCACAAACCAGAAAATAATTTGCCAGTACTATATCCATCTTTCAACCCATGGCTATTACATAACATATGCTCTAGAGAATCAGTATTTATTTGACAACTAGAACGGGATATAAAAGCAAATTTAGAGTTTACAACCAACTGAGAGTGTAGTCTTTTCTCTGCAGAAACTAATATCGTACCAATTAATATGTTGAGTTAAAGGAAAGCTATTGGGTTCCTCCAGAGCTGTTTGCTGTAATTTAGTAGCACTCCACCAATTTAATTAGTGCCCCTTTACCCTGGTTAATGCCTGGGGACAGACGCTGATGCCTGTACTGAGTTGTTTTGGAATGAGTTGAAATAATTACAGCATTGTAAATGGTATTTTAAAATATAATCAGAAAATAAAATAGAGAATGCTGCTACAATGTTATCATTAATTTAGAGTCCCTATCAAAAAAAATAGGCAGAAAACCTAAAATATTTGAAATAGAACTATAAAATGTATTTTAACACATACTGAGAATATTATGGATTGTTAATATGAATGTGTTAAATTTCAGCCTCAAAATATTACATCTATAATTTAGAACAATTTCCTTTTTGTCTTTGATTATCATAGTCAGTAGTAAAATACCTAGGCATATTTAATATAATAAATCTTAAAATATTCATACATGAATCCATTCATTCATTTATTTCATTTCTTCAGCAAGCCTTATTGAGTTTCTGTACCATATAGAAGGTGCTTTGCAGGAAGCTGGTAAGTTTAGGTTAGGATCAGTATTGGTCAAGTACCTATATAATTGTAAAGGAAGGCAGACTGCAAAGTTTTGACTTAATATTCCTTTTGGTATTTAAGTTTGCACAGCTCAAGCGGGTCTGCGAGTTCTAAATGTATTTCTCGTTCTCAACATAAAGAGTGTATATACTTTATATATATATATATATATATATATATATATATATATATTGTTGTTGTTGGTGGTGTTGTTGTTGTTGTTTTTACCTAACATGACAGATACAGGCCTAAATATTTATTACCTTAATGGACTAGAGATAAGTGGTCAGTTACTTAAACAAACCAAATAATAGATAAAAATTATACTTACTGAATCAGTCAAGTCTCTACAGAGAAACAAAACCAACAGGTTCTATAAAAATATGTGTGTGTGTGTGTGTGAGTGCATATGTGTATATGTACATAAAGAGATTTATTCAAAATAATGGTTTATTTCAAGGAATTGACTCACACAATTGTAGGATTGACAAGTCTCAAATCAAATCTGTTTGTCTGGCCAGCAGGTTAGAAACTCTGGAACAGGAGTTAATGCTGCAGTCTTCAGGAAGAATTTCTTCTTAGGGAAAACTAAGTTTTGCTTTCAAGGCCTTTGGAAGGATTGGATTATGCCTACACACATTATCATGAATACTTTCCTCTGCTTAAAGTTAATATGCACTGATTGTACATATTAACCACATTTATAAAATACCTTCACAACAGTATGTAGATTAGTATTTGATTGAATAACTGGGTATTATAGCATAATCTAGTTAACACGTAAAATTATCACAGACCACCCCTTGATAACTTGGTACCCATACACATCTCCTTAAACAATATTTAATCTACAAATAAAGACAATAACAAGATCATACTTCTTCCTAGTATAATACAACAATGATGTGTATGAAACAAAAAATGTGCTAACTCTTTCCCCAGAAGAGTATAAACAGTCCTTGGGTAATGTTCAGTCTTCTCTTAGATATCCTGTAACTCAAATACTGTGATGTAAGAAAATTAATACATCTTATATTAAATGATAAGGTTATAAAAAGGAGAAGAAAACAAAGACATTTGCTTTATATATATGCACACATACACACACACTCATAACTAAGGAACACACATTAGAATTACAGTCCTCATTTCTGCAACTGGCCACATGGTCATCACTGATATTTAAAACCATCTTATTCCACTATCCAATCCATATCCCCTTTGCCTTCAGCAAGCACCCTCGCTGGTCATGGTTCTTTGACTGGTGGGGTGACTCAAACCTACACTCCTGAAGGATCTGAGCCTTTAGTAGTCCTCCCTGATTTGAGTTGTTGTATTTTTTCATTGACTTTAACCACAGTATAGTGGTAAGAAGAGATGGCCTAAAGGGTCTCTGGTATTCCACTCATACTTTCTTTACCTCCATTGTGTAGTAGCAGTCCAATTTCCCCTTCATATCCGGACCAAACACACCAGGCAGTATAGTAATTCCCTTCTTTGTCTGTAGATTCAGAGGTATGAGTAGCCCGAAATGGGCTACTGGTAGAAGGATCGATCCCTTTGGAATTAAAGCCTCTAGACCAGCAAAGCATAAGATCACAGGAATAGGAAATAAAATTTTGGCTAATGGTGACTAGGTGTAATAGTGAGGGGTGTCACTCATATTTTCATCCCTTGATTCCTGGAACTGTGGATCCTGACTGTAGGAGAAACAGCACTATATATCAACTGCTGATTTAGATTACCAGAATTAATTTCCTAGGATCACTATAATAAATTACCAGAAACTTGGAGGCTTAAAACAATAGAAATATATTCTTTCACAGTCCAGGAGGTCTGAAGTCTGTAACCAAGCTGTTGACATGGTTGGTTCCTTCTGGAGGCTCTGAGGGAGAATCTGTTCCTTGCTTCTCTCCTGGCTTTTGGGGATTATGACAATCCTTGCAGTTTCTTGGTTCATAGCTGTATCACTCCAATCTTTACCTCTACCTTCACATGGCATTCTCCCTGTGTTTATCTCTGTGTCTTCACATGGCCTACTATAAGGTTACCAGTCAAGTCATCAGATTCAGGATCTACCCTAATCCAGTATAATCTCATCTTAACATAACTAGTAGCATCTGCAAAGATCCTATATCCAAATAAGATCACATTCTGAAGTTCTGGGTGTACAAAAACTTGGGGGATGACCCTATTCAATTTAGCACAATAGCATGATAGTGGTTAAGGAATTCTGTCAGTCCATGGATAGGAATTTTGGAAGAAGTATTGGGAAAGCAAATCGATAATCAGAGTAGGTGTCTCTACTAGTAAGAGCAAATTGCTGGCCCTTCCTTGACAGAAGTGGTCCAGTGTAATCAATCTGTCAGCTCAATGATCATTCTCAGGAATGGCGCCATACTGAGAACTCAGTGCTTTTCTCTGTTGCTGGTTGATTGGGCACTCAGCAGTAGCTCTAGTCAGGTCAGCCTTAGTGAATAGAAGCCCATGGTGCTATGCCCATGCATAACTTCCATTTCTGCCACCATGGCTGCTAGGGAAGCCATGAACGTACCTAGTGACCATCCCCCAGCCATAGACAACTCCCAATTCCTTTTCATTTTGCATAGATCTTTCAATATATTTCCATTCTGCAGTCCAGGGGAATGTCAGGCTTAATGAAAGGACCTAACCATTGTTTAAACCCAGAAACCAGAAACAAGCAGCCCCGGCTGCTTATCAGTGTGGGAACTCTCAGTGGCAGGGCCCCCTCCTCCTGAGGTGTATAAAAATCCCTCCCTCAGACAGTACAGTTGTCTCTCGTCTCCAATGCAAATTAGGTTGTGTGGAGCTGCCATCCACTGATCCTAACCTGAACAGATTGACCTTTCCAGGAGTTGGACCACTATGTGATCTAGTCCCCATTTCTCTTGGACCCTTCATGCTATTTAAGTAATAAAGCAGTCATTTGCTAAAAGTTTCTGTTGTGACTGAGCCTATTTTCCCACAGTGCACTGCAAAGCAACTCGCTCCACAGTGCCTTCTTTATTCATGAGCCCATTTGGTAATAATAAGAGTGTCTGGGGAAGAGATTGACTGGTATGCATAAGATGAGTCATACTATACACTTGATTATGAAACTATTCCTCTGTTGAGGTCACTCTTTGGTAAGCATTCATATGCAATGGAAATATTTTCATGATTTTGCTCATTCAGAGAGAAATCTATCCACTCCTCTTACCCAGACCTTTTTGTCACCAATTTTCCAATCATATTCCTTCCATGTCCCTGACCAGCCATCCAAACCATTTGCCACATTCATTCTATCAATGTACACTTGTATCTCTGGCTATTTCTATTTCTAAGCACAATATTCACTGGTTTCTCCACTCAAAATTCTACCCACTGGGTGGAGTATATACTAAGTTTTCAGTGGGCTTCAGGGACGTCCCAGAAAAGGGCTCTGGTGATACAGATGTCCATTTCTGGGTGGTACCTGCATATCTTGCAGAATTATCTTTAAGCCAGGCCTATATTTTCTTTTCTTCAGTCAACTAGCCCTAGGGAAATCTCTATGAGGCCACACATGCAGACTGGGAAAGGGATGGTAACAGCAGGTGTGGGGGCCATGGGTATTTTGGCTATTTCTTCATGTTAGTTACTAGCACCTTCATAACTTCCTTGAGCCCAATCTTGAATATACCACTTGCATTTGATGATGAAGTGCTGTCATGCATGCTCAAATTTAAAGTTTGACGGTCTCACATTACCTTATTCATGACGGGTAACTCAAGGCTCACGGTAACTTGGTAATTTGGTGGCCCATGGTTAAGTATTTAGTCTCTACTAAGGCCCAGTAGCAAGCCAAAAGCTGTTTTTTTAAAAGGAGATTTGTTATATACAGAGGATAGCAGGGCATTACTTCCAAATTCTAAGGGTCTTCATGGTGTTTCATCTATAAGGGCCGCCATAGGCTTCAAACTGCAACTCTTATCTTCCACCGACACTTCAAGCGCCATTGGATCTGCTGGATCATAAGACCCAAGTAGCAGGATAGCTTGCATGGCAATCTGACCCTTTGCACAGCCCATTCAAAACTAGCAGCTTTTGGGGTCACTTTGTAATTGGGCCAACGTAGCCCACCCATATAAGCAATATGTTACCACCCCAAATCCAAAAAGGTCCACTAGACATTTTGCCTCTTTTTAGTTGTAGGATGGATTAGGTGCAACAACTTATCCTTCACCTTTAAAGGGCTATCTCAACATGCATCACTGCACTAGGTCTCTAGAAATTTCATCGAGATGGAACACCCTTGAATTTTTGTCAGATTTATTTCCCACTCTCTGAGATGCACGTGTTTTACCAGTAGGTCCACAGTAGTTGTTAGTTCTTTCTTAGTAAACTCAATAAGCATAACATCATCAATTTAATGAACCAGTTTGATGTCTTGTAGAAGAGAATGGCAATCAAGGTCCTCTGGTCTAAATTATGACATAGGGCTAGAGAGTTGATATACCTTTGAGGTAGTACAATGAAGATGTATTTATCATCTTGACAGCTGAAATTAAACTTCTTCCAGTAGCCTTTACTAAAAGGTACTGAGAAAAAATATTCCAGATTAGCAGCTACCTATCAGGTACCAAGGGATATGTTAAATTGTTCAAGCAATGAAACCAAATCTGGAACAGCAGCTACAATTTGATTCATACTACCTGGTTAAGATTGTTATAATCTGCTGCCATTCTCCAAGATACATCTGTTTTTTGCACTGACCAAAAATGTGCATGGGATGGGGATGTGGTAGGAATTATCATCTCCTCTGCATCTTCAAGGCTGTGATAGTGGCACTAATCTCTGAATTCCCGACCCCAGGAATGCAGTGATGATGTCATTTTTCTGTTTTCCTACAGACACAATTTGAGTGGCTTCTATTTGTCCTTTCCTTCCATAACTGCCTTCACTCTACAGGTCAGGGGACCAATGTGGGATTTTACCAATTGCTGAGTATGTTGATTCCAATTATGCATTCCTTAATTGGGAAATAACCATAGGATGAGTGGGGGCTCAGTGGAGTTACTGTGAGACAGACCTGAACTAAAATTCCATTGATCACCGACCTCATAAGCCCCTACACAGACTGGTGGACCAAATGACCTTTTAAATCAACAAGAATTACTATCAGTTCAGAACCAGTTCAGTAATCACCCAAAAGTCTGATTATTTCCCTTTACCTAGAACACAGTTAACCTGAAAAACATTTGTAGATTTCCTTAGGGATGACTGGGAAAAAGATTAACAATAAAAAATCTGGGAAGCGGCTGTGGCTCAATCAGTAGGGCTCCTGTTTACCATATGGGAGGCCCCAGGTTCGGTTCCCGGGGCCTCCTGGTGAAGGCAAGCCTACCCGCATGGCATGGTTAGCTGACCCAGCAAGCACAAGCAGCAAGGGGGGGGGGGATAAATGAATAAATAAATAAAATCTTAAAAAAAAAAACAAAACATTAAAAAATTTGGCAAGGCTATAGGAACCTTTCCTAAGGGAACACTGTCTCTCTATTATCCAAGAGGACTGGGTTTTTAACCTGGCTGAAATTTGCATTGTAATTGAGCCACTGGCAGAATGAGACACAGGGTTTGGTTTTCAGATACCTCAGCTATGCTTCTATGAGAGAAGTGTTTGTTTCAGTTCAGATATATATATATATAAATGTAGGGAAGCTTGAGTTGGATATTTAAATCCTGTGATGTTTAAGTTCACGTGTCAATTTGGCTAAGTCATGTTGGTCACGTTGTCCAGAAGGAACTGATAAGATCAGCAGTTAGAAAGAAGAATGTTTATCTTGACTTCAGACTGCCAGCCTCTCCTGGGAAATTCATTGAAACCTTCATCGTAATACCCACCTTGTGGCCTGCACTATGGAAACTGAATTTGTCAATCCCCATGGTTGTGTGACCCAATTCTTATAGTAAATCTCATAATAGTAACATATATACATATGTAAATATTATATATGTATGTAATGTTATGTAAATATTATAACCAGTCAGATCTGTTTCTCTGGAGAACGCTAACTAATATAAGTCCTGACCTCATCTTTTTCTTTCTCCTGTGCTCTTTAGAAGAATCAGCTAATCTCATTATACTCATTAGTTTGGCCAAAATATTCTAAGGTATCAAATACATGGTCACATATAACCATGTTTTTCATAAGTATTTGATTAGAAGTATCCAATGGTGATATTTTGTCTATCTCTATTTCCACATCATATCACAGACCATTGGTGCTCTCTTTAACATTGCAAATACTGCCATCAATACTTTCAAATCTAATCATATTAAGAATTACTCCAGAAATCTAAATACCAATTCAGAAAACTTATCCTTAATATTCTTGCTCTCAGGACCAAAATATGTATCAGTCAGGGTTTTCTTGAGAAGCAACCAGTATAATACACACCTGTGTACACTTGCGCTTACACACACAAATGATTACAAGAAACTGGCTCACTCAGTTGTGAAATCTGGTAAGTGCAAAATCCATAAGGCAGGCTGGTAGGCTAGAAGTTAATTTCTTTTTCCTTTGAGGAGCCTCAGTTTTTCTTTTTTAATTTTTGTAATTAGTTTTTTTTGAAAGAAGCTTTAGATTACATAAATGTTAGATAAAAATACATGTTGGATATTAGGTCCCTATTGGACAGTGGGGCATACAGGAATTCCCTATAATTTTATGCAATATTTATGTAATCTAAAGATTGTTTAAAAATAAAAAAGTTAATAAAAAAATATAGGGAATTCCCATATACCCCACATTCTCCCTCTCCCACACTTTCCCATATTAACAACATTCTTCATTAGTGTGGTACATTTGTTATAACTGATGAACATATATTGAAATATTGTTACTAGCCATACACTAAAGTTTACATTATAGCTTACACTCTGGCCTACACAATTTTGTAGGTTATGACAAAATATATAATGGCCTGTATCCATTATTGCAATGTCATGCAGGACAATTCCAATGTCCCAAAAATGTCCTCATTTTACACCTATTCATCCCTTTCCCTCCTCTCATAACCTCTGGTGGCCACTGCCTTTATATCAATGATAAAAGTTCTTCCATTGGTAGAATAATAATAAGTCTATAATAGAACAAAAATGTCTATTTTAGTCCATTGTTCATTCCCCAGTTTTGATTATTTTGGGATGGTGATGCTCACTCTGTTTCTAACTGTCAAGGGACTTAATTCCCATGGAATAGATAGATGGAACTATCTTCCTTACAACTGTGGACACTCTCTGTTCCTTGGGATGGGTCTTGTACATCATCATCTCCTTGTTATTTGTCCTGGATGAGTCCAATGAACTGGAGAATAGGTGTTGCAAAACTGCTGAGACAAAGGGCTCAACTGGCCCATGGACGGACCAAAGATTTTAGTCTCTGGTACTTATATTTAACAAGTATAGTGCTCATTATAGGTTCAGATAAAATGGGGCAGAAGAGCCACGTATAGGGAAACTATAAATGAGTCTAACTCTGTTACACTGGGAAGCATAAATTCCAAAGTAAGGCCCACTGACAGGGTTAAGAATTCCTGAGCTTGTCTAGGTGTCTCTAGTGCCCTCAGGAGCCCCGCTATTTGAGGCACTGTTTACTGTGGCAATAAGATCCTGTTGAAATGTGCATAAATGTAACCTCTGGAATGACCTCCTGACCCACTTTCACATATCTTAGCCATAAAAACTCATTTGTATTTACCATTTCCCCCTTTTGGTCAAGGTCTTTTTCCAGATGCACTGCTAGTTAGCGCTTGGTAATAATCCCTTGGTGCAAGGGAAGCTCACCCCCAGAAGTTATGTACTCTGCTGGAGGGAAGGTAATGCATTCATATGCTGTGTTTGGCTTAGAGAGAGGCCTCATTTGAACAACAAGGAGGATTTCAGGAAGTAACTCTCAGGCAATATAAATACTAGGCTAAGGTTCAATTTCACATGAAAAGATTCATAAGTGCAATCATCAATATCAAGGGCCTGGCATAATCATCTCTCTTCCTTCACTAGGCACTGCCCTTGTACTTGGGGGATTCTTGCCATCCTATTAGAGAATGTAGCATAACTCCCCAGGATGGGAATTCAATATTCTTTCAGTTATTGTGTGGGTCCCCAACTATCAAGACAATGTCCCGTGAACACTTGAACATATTCATATATGCCTTAAAGGTGTGCCCCATATGAACCCCTCCCAATGCATCCCCCCATCACCAACACACCACACGAGTGATCCTCCCCTACCACATTTGTGACCCTTCTGTGATCCAGAACCTCTCCGAAAATGAAGCCAACAAAATAACCAAATAAAATTAATAAGAAAATAAAATAATAATAGTCTTAAAAATAACAAATAAAATACAAAAAAAATTTAAATTAAAAAAATTTCAAAAAAAAGTTTTTTTAGAAATTCTTTCATCACTGTAAAATGTGTTGCCTTGTATATGACATTTTCTTCTGTATATTCCCCCAGTGTCTTTTTTTTTTTTTTTTTCATTTTGTCTTTAAAGAAGCTTTAGATTACAGGAAAGTCACATAGAGAATATAAGGAATTGCCATATACCCAACGCCCTCTCCCTTTTCCATTTTCCTCTATTAGTAACATTATACATGTGAATAGTATATTTGTTACAAATGATGTACAAATAATGAAGCATTGATATTAAGCATTATCAATGGGATTAAATTATGGTTTACATTTTAGACTGTACACTTTTATAGGTTTTGATGAAATTTAAAATGGCCTGTATCTGTTGTTGCAAGATCATGCAGAACAATTCTAATGCCTTAAAATTACCCTATGTAGGCCTTTCAGCTGATTGGATGAGGACAATTCACATTAACAGAATAATCTGCTTTACTTAAAGTTAACTGATTGTATATGTCAACCACATCTTCTAAATACCTCCACAACAACACCTAGATTAGTATTTGAGTGAATAATTGTGTACAGTAGCCTAGCCAAGTTAACACTTAAAACTAACCATCCCTGTTACCATTCATTGAGCACAGATAAACACGAAGTAATGTTCTCTCTATTTCTCAGACAAGGAACTAAGATTGAGATAATGATAAATTATATTTAAATCAATCTATTGAGAGGAATACATGCCATGTTCTGTCAAACCAATAGATGTGTAGATATTTCAGCAATTCTTTACTTTCTAATTTGAAGGAGAAACTACATATTCATGTCTTTCATAATTTTTTTGGTAATAATTGTAACAATTTTAACTTTACCTCATTATATTATATGCCTAATCCTATTTAATCCTTGCTTGACCCTATATAAAATCATTCATTTTATCCTCATTTTAAATATGATAAAATTTAAGAAATAGTAAGCTATTTCCCCTAGGTCATATAGAAGTTGACAAATTGTGAAGTTTAAGTTGGAGATATATCTATTTCTAAAACAAATTATCTTTCTAGTAAGTTAGATTCCTAGCTGTAAATATTATTTATATTGGGTTTCTCTGACTATGTAGCACTTTTGTGTAAAAGGTCATTGGCTATCACAACAAAAATGATTCCTTAAGTTTATGGAGGAATCTACTCATTCATTTCTCTTTCTCTCTTCACAAGAGAATTTCATTTAAAAGGTGCCAGCAGTTTACTCTGCTGGAGATTCAGAGCACCTAGGAAGGTTGCCCAAATGATCCAAACGCTTAAATCCATAATGCTAAGTGTTTTAGTATCCTGGGCTGCTCAAGCAAATACTAATGTAATTGCTTGGCATAAACAATGGAAATTTATTTGCTTACAGTTTTGAAGCTAAAAGAAAGTCCAAATCAAGGCATCATCAAGGTGATGTTTTCTCCCTGAAGACTGTAGCATTCTGGGGCTGGCTACCATTATTCCTTGTCCTTAATTTCTCATATGGAAAGGCACGTGGAGGAATCTCTTTTTCTCTCCCTTTTATTCTGGATTCCATTGCTGTTCAGCTTCTTCTTTACTGTAGCTTTCTCTCTCTTTGTCTGAATTTCATTCCACTTATAAACGACTCCAGTAATAGGATTAAGACTCATCCTTATTGAGGTGTGCCAAACATTAACTGAAGTAACCTCATCACAAGGTCCTACTTACAATGGGTTCACACCAACAGGAATAGATTAGATTTAAGACCACGTTTTTCTGAGGCACATAACAGCTTCAAATCAGCACCTTCAGTATTTTTTTTTAATATATGTTTTACCTGAAATAAAAGAGAGTGACTTCTGGATATAAAGAGGTCTTAATATTCTACCATTGGTATAGGTTGAGTTGTCCCCTTTATTATTGGAAGTCTGTCTGAAAAGACTCTATAATGTCATTGATGACCCATGGATACCGAGTAAATATTACTAGTAACTGTGTATAAATGTATTCTTTCTTGTAGAATACAGCTTGGGGAGAGAAAGAAACCTGGAGTAGCCCAGTGCTAAGAGGCTGTGAAGATTCCTGGCAGTGCCAGAATAGCAACGGTTTAGAATTGTGTCATCTGGCACATGTAGCAAGTGGTTCCCTAAAATTAATTTCAGGAGATTGTGAGCACCCCTTATGGATATTCAGAAATAAGTGGGAAATATTTGGGAAGGGGGTGATGTGTGTAGGAAAGAGAAGGATATTTCTACTTAAATCATCATCTAACTCTGCCAGTAATGCCCCTAAGGGATATTCATAATTTTCCTGGGAGTAGATATGTATTTGTTTAGCAAAATAATTTGAAAATATACTTCAGGTAGGAAAAGTGAGTTCCTCAAGGCATGGTTTCTAAAGATACAGTGAAATGAAGGATAGCCAAATCCTCTACTTGATAAAGAGAAGTTCATTGTGGGGAAGAGGAGCTAGGAGAGGAGACAGGAAGGGAGAAGATACTATGTAAAATGGTGACAGGCAGGTGGCCTTCAGATAAATGTCAGTGAGATCAGTAACCTCTTAGATAAAAAGTATCTTGTTTGTTATTTGATATTACACCATTGTTCTCCAACACCTCACTTCAAAATTGTGCCCAAAATACCAATGACTTGTGGGAAACATCAGGGGAATAAAACTTGTGTTCCATTTCCAGGTTGGTATGGAATGTTGAGGAATCAATCTCAGTAAAGGTCTGAAGTCATAACTACGCATCTAAAATTCCAAACTGGATTAATACACCAGGTATTCTTTCTATTTGCATCTTAATCTGGGATAAATAGGTTCTAAAGGACACGGGAGAGGAAAGGTCCAGGACATATAATATTGTTTCAGATATGACAATATAATGAAATTACCTTCCTGTCATGGGAAATGACCCCTGTTTTCTTCCAATTTCCAAGAGTACTCTCCCACTCCCCAGAATTCACCATGATTTTATGACAACTTGAAAGGAAATAAAAAGGGTTATAATGCAAATGTGAATGCTATAATCATTTTTTCAAATCTAGTAAAAGATCTAATTCTTTCCTCATTTTTCCTAGGAATTCTGTAAGGTGACTCTCTGAGCCTATAAGATGTCCTCCTATCCATTATGTTTCATTTCCCCTATGGTGTTTAAAATTTCATGTAACTGTAGTCCATGTGGTTATAGTGACTTTGTTGTGCTGTTGCCATAGCAATTAAAGCAGCACAGTTGCAGAGCAATGCAGACAGGATGCTCAGAATAGATATATTATATGACATAAATCAGACATCTAGAAATATGGATGATTATTTTAAAACATGTGGGTTTGACTATCTTTTGACATTATATTGGGCATTGAGGTGCTAGTTATCTCCAAAATAAAATCAAATTGCATAGCTGGGACCAAGTGAAACTGAAAAATGGTAGTAGAAAGAAACACATACACAAATACAGAAGAAAGAAGTGAATTTAGAGGGTTTAAATACTAAATATGCGTGAGGGTGGAAAGTTCCGGCAGCACTCCTACAGAAATATTTTGACAAACTAACACCATATGGAAACTTTTATATCACTGAAAGCAATGTGTCTCTTTTCTCTCTCTCTATTCCTCTCTCATTTCCTTCTTCCCTGCCTCTCACTTTTCACATACACACCCCACTCATTCTTATTAGATTGATTCTACTATTTTTATTGATATTGTTTTCCCTTTTTAACATAATGATTATTTAAATGTGATATTATATGTATTTCAAAATCCTGATCTCATGTGTTTCTTGCTTTCTTTATTTTCTACTTTCTTTATTTTCTACTGGGCTTTCCTTGGTTACCACAAATTGTTACTAAAGCCCATATATAGATGGCTTCAGAATTCACATTGATATACGGAGCATATAAAAATGGTCTTTGACAACTAATCATGAAAAATAGTAATTAGTATTATTATAAATTAGTGAGGTATACCCACAAATTAGTCTATACACAGTTCATGGAAAATTATATGTAATAAACAGTTACTTTCACCTTCTTCTTTCTTCCTAATGTTTCTCCTCATCTCATTTAAAATAGAGCATTAGTAATGGGATTGTTCTAGAGGTTTGAAAAAAGTTGAGTGGTAAATTTTAGAGCAATGTTTCTCATCTCTTGTATACATGGCTAAACATAAAAATTAAAACTTCTCATGAGGTTTTGATAGGTGATCAAGCCATCAGATTATTACATATACTCCTTTTAAACTCATGGTTGACTTCATAGCTTCCAACAGAAACCAATGAGAGCATGATCTTCAAGTCAGAAAGTCAAGGTGGGAGACCTGGGAGAGGTTGCTTTCCTTCCATCAGTGGAGAGCTATGCTCAGTGCTTACCATCCCAAAAGATATGTAGGAAGGTGTGATAGTTAGGTTAATGCATCAACTTGAAAAGGTAATGGTGCCTATTTGGTGAAACCAACACTGGGCTAATTGTAATACAAGGGCATTTCATGAAGTTTAAATCATCAGTGAGTTGACTGCATCTATGTGATTATATCAAGTCAACTGAGGAGATTGCCATCATCATGAGTGATGTGTCATCCAATCAGCTGAAGGCCTTAAAAGGAGAAGTGATTTCAAAATTCCGGGAGAGAGGCCAAGATGGCGTTAGTGTAGGAGGGCGCACACTGCAAGCTCCCAGAGCAAGGCGGATTGGGGACGGGGTCCTGCCCGGGGGTCTGTGCTGTGCACGCGTGGAGTAAGAGGCTTGGGACATCTATCTGCGCGGATCGGCGGCGTGGACCGAACGGTGGAGATTCGTGAGTTTTGAGGCTGCCGGTGGAGGTTGGCACAGGCGGCTGAGCCCCACGGTTAGGGAAAAAAAAAATAAAAAGGCCATTTTGAGCCGCGGGTGGGGCGAAAAAGTTTTATTTTCTGGGGATCTGGCTGCCTGGCGCCCCTTGGACCTTGTGTGAACAGAGCAAACCAGCTAATCAGCACCCAGTGAACCGGAGGGGGGAATTTGGTCGGGCAATGCAGCTGATTTCCCTAGCCACCCAGGGATAAGACCCGGGCCGCTGCGGAGCCAGGAGGAAGGGACACTTCCCAAAAAAGGGAGGGTTCAGTTGGAAGAAAGGGAAGGGTATTTTATATTTTTAGACATCGATCTGGCTGCCTGCACCGCCCCATAGCTTTGGGGAGCAGATAAGACAACCTGAAGCAGCATTAGGCTGAGAACAGACGCGAATCTGCACTCAAACTGATTTACTGAGCAGCCCGGTGACGCTGGAGCTCGGCGCCAGAAGGGGCGGAATCCGCCATCTTTAGCACTCCTCACTGACTAACATCAGAGCTTCAGCTAACCTGGGGAGTCCGGAAAGTGGGACATGCTTGATTAATTTCCACAGGCCCAGCTAGGGTCCCTTCCGTAAGGGGGTTGGTCTAGAGGAGGAATTATTTTGGGTCCTGCATTTGGCTAAAAAAAAAAAAA
>JAKSZT010053843.1:16309867-16327701 GCA_026826555.1 Tolypeutes matacus
GTCCCAATCCACTAATTATATTTTATTTTGTTTTGTTCTTTGTTTGATTATTTGTTTTTTTTCCTTCTCTCTTTTTTTTTTTTTCCCCGAGTTTCCTTATGTTTGTCTCTTGCATGTACGCTTATCACACTTGTTTCTCTTTCCTAGTAAGTGGATTTGATTATTTTATGGACTAAATGTTCATGGAGGATTTGGATCACAGAAGGGTTACAATGGGTCTGCGGGGGATTATTGGGGGGGGGGTTTCATGGGGATTGGTTCATCCGAATATACATGAAAGATATACAAAATCATTCAAAGTATCGGGGGATGGGACATTGTCACGATGGGTGCATAATCACACAATAAATGAGGGAATCTGAATTCCTAGCCTGGAGAGCTCTGTCACAGTCTCCAAGGGAGCAACAATAGTCTTCTCAGTGTAGGGACAGTGCCTGTCAAAATAGGATGACCCACTGATGTTTTGTTTTTGTTTGTTTTTTTTTAATTGATGACTACCCTTGTGAGTCTTTGCACTTGTAAATGAGACTTAGCCTGCATTTGTGGGTTGCCTAAGGGTTGCCACCTGAGAGCCTCCTTGTTGCTCAAATGTGGCCTCTCTCTAAGCCAAACTCAGCATATGATTGCATTACCTTCCCCCCAACGTGGAACATGACTCCTGGGGATGAGCCTCCCTGGCAACGAGGGATTAATACCAAGTGACAACTGGCAGCTTTGCACAGTGGCAGTATCGTAGCCAATGAGGTTTATCCGAGGCACGATTATTGCTAATTGAAAACTTTTCCCAAGTGCCAACTGGCAACACAACTGGATAAAGATCTTGAATAAAAGGGGGAAATGGTAAAGACAAATGAGTTCAAGTGGCTAAGAGACTTCAAAGAGAGTCGGGAGGTCATCCCAGAGATAACTCTTAGGCACACCTCAGTAGGAGTTCATAGAACATCTAAGTGCCTATCACCCCACTCAGTGGGGTTCCTGAAAGCTCCAGAGACACCCTGGTCCTATATAAGGGGGAATAGCCCCTGAGACTGATGCCTTATCAGTGGATTCTATTTTGGAATCTGTGCTCCTGAGAGTGACAGAATTAGACTCAAATAAGTCCTTCCTGCACATGGTTCACCAGTCCCTTCTATTCAAACCTACATGCGATGCTGGAGTTTTTAGGTATACTTCCAGAGACTGGAGCCTCCCGCCTACCTATGTGCCAGGTGTGCATGAAATCTCGGTGGAGCTGCAACTCCTACCCTACAGCTCAATGGACTCATCCAAGTCACCTGGTGAGGAGACAACGATGGGAAATGGCCATCCCAGGGAATGGAGAGTGCCTGCATCTGCAGGCAGGATCATCCCACCCACCATATCCATGGGATATAAGCCCCTCTCACTTGGAGTTGGAGTGGACATCACCATCCCAGTCCCCTCAGGATTGGGGGAAGAACTATGGACTAGAGTGGACTTGATGGTATTCTCTTGTTCACATATGGTAATTCTAGCAATGCAAGAAATTATAACAATGAGGTGGAGCCAGTGGCCACTTGACAGTTTTGGGGTAGGGAGGGGACTAGCAGTTGAAATACAGTGGCTTCTTTGGGAGTTGGAGGTTGTCCTGAGTACTGTTGTGGCAACGAATGTAGGCCATTTTAAATCAGCACACACCACTCAGAACTGAGTGGGAGAGAGTGTGGTCTACAGTGTGAACTGTGGTCTATGGTTGGTGGCAAGGCTCCAGGATGTGTAAGTTCATTGAGGGTGGTGGGCCACACTTGTGGAGATGTTTGTGTGGGATGTGATGGGAGGTGTGGGAGGTGGGCAACATGGGAATCCCAGTGGGTTCCGTGTAATATTTTGGGTAATCTAAGCACCTCTTAAAATATATGTGTATATACATATATATATGTAAACAACATTTTTGGAAGCAAATACACATATATGCATATATATTTATATATCATTTTGCAAATGTTTGTATGTATTGTGAGAATTTTGATTTTTACCCATAAAAAAAAAAAAAAAAAAAAAAAAAGAAAAAAAATATTCAGGGATAGTATTTCCATCTCTACTTCATACAGACATTGTCTTCTGGGGAAATTACCAGGGACCTTCATCAGAGTCCTTGGCTTGCAGCCTGTCCTACAGAATTTGGATTTGTTCATCCCTATGGTCATGTGAGAAAATTATATAAAATCTCACAGTATTTACAGATATCTCGTGTTAGTTCTGCTTCCCAAGAGAACGCTGACTAAAACATAAAGTGTACCAGTGGGGAAGCGGCTGTGGCTCAATCAGTAGGGCTCCCGTTTACCATATGGGAGGCCCTGGGTTCGGTTCCCGGGGCCTCCTGGTGAAGGCAAGCCTGCCCGCATGGCGTGGTTAGCTGACCCAGCGAGCACAAGCAGCAAGGGGGGGATAAATGAATAAATAAAATAAAATCTTAAAAAAAAAATAAAAATAAAAATAAAAAAATAAAATAAAGTGTACCAGTGAAGGGGTAGGATACCTTTAATTTCCACAGTTTTCTTTTGGAATAACAAGAAAATCTGACACCTAAAGTACAGATTTAGATCTTGGAGCAGAAAGGCATTTCAAAATATTAGTCTTGCCTTCTCTACTTTGTTAAATTCAGGGAGGAATAAGAAAATGTTGAAAGCATCATTATATACATTTTGTATCATATTAATAAGCATATAATATAGTGTATTCAAAATATAATTTTGTAAATCAACTACTTAGTAGAACAACATCCCTTATTGTAAAGTACATAATAGTATTACTAATACTTATTCAATTTTTCTATGTGCTTTAGACAATGCTATAAGTGCTTCATGTGCATCAACTTATTTATTTTTGATAATAATTCTAAAATGTTGTTATTTAAATTATACTCATCCCATAGGTAATAAAATTACCATCATAGAAATTATGTCATAGATCCAAGTGGGTGGTAGAGTCAACATTCAACCCATGCAACCTGAGTCCAACATCCATGATCAAAATCACTTTCCAGTATGTCCTAAGATCACTTTATTGTATGTTAATGTAAATTATATTTTTCTAATTTTTTTAAAAAAATGTATATTGGTTAAATTGGTCACTAGGTGATATTTCCTAGAATTTAAGTAAAACGCTCATAAAAATAGATTTACTAGGACATAGTAGAGGAACAAGTAGGAGGGAAGGGACAAAATAAAAGTACCCAGATCTCAAAGACAGTTGCCATAGATTTATATTTATAAGATAGATTCCAAAACCAGGGCTAAATGTTGTGCATATCACCATACTTCAACTTCAGATCTAAGAATTGCATTCTAGTAATATCTATGTTATCAATAGTAGAACTGGAGCCAATGTTGCACATTCGTGGATAAACAGAAGAGAAATAAAAGAAGAGTTTGTAAAAATTTCCATCATTTCAAAAGAGTAATTGACTCTAAATAGGGATCAAGAAACTATCTGGTCCCAAGGATAGAATCCAGCAATGTCCATTTGTTTATTTCTTATTGTTTATTTTTTTAATTTTATTTCTCTACTTTAGGGCTGTCATTTCAGAGTTGAGTACTTGCAGTAGAGATTGTATGGATGACAAAGCCTAATATATTTAATGTCTAGCCTTTACTGAATAAGTTTGCTGGTTTTTGGTCTAAACTCTTAGCAAAATACCTTTATTGAGAACCAGATTTTTCCTAGAGATAAAAGACATATTTAGAAAATACCAAATTCACACTCTGGAAGATGTTCCATCCCTTTAAAAAGACCATAATACTGAGGAAATTGGTCAAGATAAGGGGAACACAAACCAAAATATGAGGAGATTATTAAAAACTAAAAGCAGCATAAGCAGTAAAGAATATCCTTAAACATACTAAGAACAGAATAAGTTATTAACCTGAAAAACATTTCCATAATTTAGAAAGAGAAAAAAATAAAGAATAGTATGAATGGAGAAGAAAGAGAATGGCTATTTGAGATATAAATAGTGGAGTTGTGTGTAAAGAGAAGGAGTTTATATAGTTAAATGGAAGATGTTCATGGAGGAATGACCAAATCCTAAAGCAAAAGCTATTTGGACAGAGTTTCTGTGTGTGTGTGCGTGTGTGTGGGTAATAAAAGCTAGGGAAGAGAAACCAAAGATAGATATGCAAAATATAAAAGCAAGTTTCAAAAGTGGGAGCATTTATGTAGAAATAAATTCTAAAATCCCTGTTATCATTCTATCTCCCATATACTGTAATGCTATGGAATAGTTATATATATATAGTGTATATATATATACACACACACACAAAATACCTACGTTGTGCAAATATATGACATAAGCATATGTTATTATGCATAATGGAGTAGGGGAAATGGCTATGGGGGCTAAAATTGAGAAAGCCTTTACATCTGCAAGTTTCAGGAAATATATTAAGGTGGTATGTGCCCACTAAGAACTGAATCTTATGCTTTATTCTCCATATTGTTCTAAGTAAAAGATACAACTCATCAAATACTCCTTTCTATATCTAAATTTTAAATAATCTTTAATTTTTTTGTTTTTAAATTTTAGATAACTTTAGCACAAAGAGCCATGACCTCAGAGTAAAAGAAACAAATGTAAGACTTTGTGTCAGTATAATTTTGTTAGAAACCTAAGTAAAAATTTCAACGAGAAATTTTTACTTAGGTTTGTAAAATAAAAAAAATCCAGAGCAAACATCATAAAGGTAAAGCCAGATCAAATATAATGGAGATATTAGTACAAGAGATAGCCAGATTAATGTATGATCAGAGTCAGTGATTAGACACTTTATTAGAATCTAATATTTGGTAAAGGAAACATAAAAAATGGAGACAAAAAAACTTAATTAATAAAGTAAAATAGACCAAACTGAGCTCTTCATCTCTCTCAAAAACTATTAATAGTTTTTGGTACAGAATAATTGCTTTTGAAAACATTCAAGTAACCCAATATAAAAATAATTTGAATTGATTAAATAAGTAATTTTAATTAAAAACATAGTAAAGCCATACAAAATTTAATGAAGTAGAATTTCTAAGATTAGAAGTGATAGAAGAAATGATTGACAAAAATACATGTGATTATGCAAACTTTTAAAATGTTTATATATATAATGGAACTTAACCAGATTTAAAAGTCAAGAAGCAATGGGGGGAAATTTACAAAAAAAACATGAAGAATGGAATGACAACATTATTTATAAAGAGTCCACACCTATTTATATGGAAAACTATGATTATAACAGATAAATAAAGGATACACACAGTTGATTCATAGAAGCCTGGACCATAGAAGCCTGGCAGTATCCGACTGTCAAATTGTCAACTTGGATTTCTCATTATCTCAAAAGTAAAATAGCCCAAACTGAGCTCTTAATCTCTCTCAAAATCTGCTTGCTTCTTTTGTAGTCTTTTCCCTCTAATTAAAGGTCAATTCCATTCTTTCCAAAGCCCAAACCCAAAACCATGGAATTATTCATAACTTCTGTCTTTATGTCATATCCCATTCTAGTTCATTAGCAATTGGGGAGATTTTATAGCAAAATATAAATAGAAAATGGAAACATATCAGCTGCTATCACCCTTCCTCATCTTTCTCCTGTATTATAGGAACAGCCTCCTAACCAGTACCCTTGCTTCCATCATTGTTCCCCTTCAGTCTATTTTCTACACAGCAGCCAGCGTTATCTTGTTAACAGATAAGGTAGGTCAGAAAACTTCTACTGGCTTCCCATCTCACTTGGAGAAAATGCCAACGTCTTAATCGTGTCTACAAGTTCCTACAAGACCTATTTGCCACTTCTCTGATTTCATTAGTACTTCTTCCCTTGCTGACTCGACTCCAATTGTACTGGCAATTTTGTTTGTCCTCAGATACATGGGAAAGCTATTGCTAAAGCCTTTCCACTTTATTTTCCTTTTGCCTGCATCTCATCAATCAGTTTTCTGCATATGTGTAGATCAGTCCCTCAACTTTCTCCGGTATTTAAATGTCACCTTCAGAGTGAGGCCTACCCTGCTCACCCTATTTAAATTGTAACCTCACACCCTCACAATCACTATACATCTTCCCCAGTTAATTTTTCTCCATAGAAATTCCATCAACTACCTTCTATACATCTTATTTATTGTTCTTGTTTATTTTCTGACTCCATCAAGTGAATGTAAGCTCAACTAGGGTAAGGATGCTTCTCTTTTGTTCATGGCTGTATCGCAAACATAAAGAGCATAAAATAGGTTCTTAATACACATTTGTTGAATGAATGAAGATGGAAAGCCAACTATTTAAAAAGATACTGAGAGGGAAACAGATGTGGCTCAAGCAGTTGGGTGCCTGCCTACCACATGGGAGGTCCCAGGTTCAGTTCCCAGTGCCTCCTAGAGAAGACAAGCAAGACAGTGAGCTGGCACAACAAGCTGATGCAACAAGATGATACAAAGCAGAAACACAGTGAGGAAACACAATGAGAGACACAACAAGCAGGGAGTGGAAGTGGCTCAAGCAATCGTGCACCTCCCTTCCACATGAGAGGTCCCAGATTCAGTTCCCAGTGCCTCCAAAAAAAAAAAAAAAAAAAAAGAGCAGACACCAAAAGCACACAACGAACAGACACAGAGAGCAGACAGTGAGTGGAAAACATCGAGTAGGGGGATAAATGAATGAATTTTTTAAATCTTTTGAAAAAAAGATACTGAGAAAGTGTTCAAAGCTATTAGTAACTGAAATGTGAATAAAACACAATTTTAATAGCAACTATATTTTAAAAATTATAATAGTGCTAGTGAGGAAACAATTAAGATAAACTTTTAAACATTAAAAGACGGAGTATACATTTAGGATTGTGAATCCTCTGAAATTAAAATAGTTCTGGAACTTAGAAAACAAGGTAAGTATAGAGAGGGAAAGAAAGGAAAAGGCCCAATATCAGCAGTAGACTGACAAACTAGAGAATGGAATAATTCAGCAACCTTGAGTTGAAAGGGCAGTGATGGTTTCAGAGAATTATAGGACATTTTATTGTATGTTGGGCAAATCAATATCTTCTTATAGCTATAAAGAAAACCTGAAGAAAAATTTATATGATTAGTAAATACTTCTAGGATTTGGGTTTGTGCTACTTTAAAATGCTGCAATATGCTGATCCACATCTAAAGATAGGAGCAAGAAGAACCAGTTTTGTTTACCTAGCATGCATATAAACTATTTATGAAAATACTTGGCCCATAATAAATGCTCCATAAGTAGAATCATCAGGAACAACAGTGCTTAAAGCAACAACATAGCAAACGATAATGATAATGACAACGTGGAAGCAAAGTATTATCAACTCTAGGGTGAAGTAACATATATCACTTCAGTGAATTTTAAGCAAACCATTAAAATGTTTGCTTGTGAAACATAAAGAATTGAAATTTAGATGCCTGCTTAGTGAAAAGCAGAATAAACAATCATAAATATTTTTATGTACATAAAAAGTCCATATGTGTATCTGTGCACATGTGTGTGAGAGAGAGAAAGTACTAGTTACTTTTCAGTATCCAGTCTTTCCTTCTTTGGCAACTGTGGTGATTTGAATTGTGTACCTCAGTTTGGATATGTTCTAGATGATGGTCCCACATTCTGGTGAGTATGGTCCTATTGTAAATAGGATCTCTTGAAGATGTTACCTCAGTGGTCCAAACGAATCAGGTTGGGCTTTAATACAGATTACTGGAGTACTTTTTAAGCAGAATGAAATTCAGACATAGATAGGGAAAGCCACAGGGAAGAAGCCAGAAGTCAATGGAACTCAGAGGAGAAAGAAGACACCACCATGTGCACTGCCATGTGACAGAAAAGTCAAGGACACAGTCTTCTGGCAGAAAGCATCATCGCCTTGCTGACACCTCGATCTTGGATTTCTCCTAGTCTCAAAACCAAGAGCCAACAGATTATGATTGTTTAAGTCATCCCATTGTATGGCATATATTTTAGAAAATGGGAAATAAAGACAGTAAAAGAACCCAAATTTTTATCAGATATATTGTTTCCCAGAATGAAAACTTTATTTTATAGCCTTTTTTACAAGTAGGTGTCATTATTTTTTTTTCCCAATCAAATTTCATCTTTATTTACTCAATAAACCTCTGAATCCAATATAATTTAATATGCCCAGAAGAAAATACCTGTTCACAAACATAATCCAGTATCTATTTTTGGAATTCATAATTAATGACAAACTGTTACAGCACTGTATATAGTATATGATTAATTCTTCATGGTGTTACTTTAAAACAGTTTTACCATCCATTATATTTCATTTAAACTTAAACATTCACAAGAATTGTACCAATTTATTAAAAAACTTGATATATATAGAAAAGAAATACATGCATACCTGTCTGCATGTGAATGGTAGGTGTCATTATATATCATTTACTTCCCATGAGATATAAGTTAAAATGTTGAGAAGAAATTCAGAGAAGTCTGCTAAAAGGAAGAGGACTTAAATGAGATTTGCTTTATTTGCCCCTTTGCCTATCTGCCTTCCTCTGAACTATAATTTGGACATGGTTCCTGGATACCCAGTCTACACTGTGGATATTGAGGTGAGAAATGGGAATCATGAGCTAGGATGATAGAGGAGGCATTCTTGATGAACATAGATTTGCTCTACCAGCCCTAGACAACCTTCATTGTGTTTAAGCTATCGTTTTTAATAGTCTCTATTGTAGCCAAACTAACTACAACTGGTTGGAATATGGTTTTAAAAAATTAAAGTACTAATATGAATATGCTAAAAATTACTAGAAAGAATGCATTCAAGTCTATGTGTCTATAGATATTTTAAATTTTTTTAAGCATTATATTTAGTGAACACATTTTCTATCAAGTAAAAAAAGTTAAAATTTGGATTCCTTTAATAATAATTCATATGTGTTAGCAATGAGTCTTATGACCATAAAAATTGTCTATTAATTGGGACGTTTTTGACAGAAATTGCTTTTGGCTATAGTAAAACTCACAAAATTCCTCAAAACAAATATTTTATGACAATCAAAATGAGTAAACACATTTAGTATACATCTATCACATATCAGCTGGCAGGTAATATTCAGTCAATTCCTGAGGCATTTTTTAAAAATAAGTTGGGTTAGGACAGTTCATTTAAAGCTAAACAAGGAAATATAATAAAAACTAAACATTGTTCCAGTTAACAGATATTTTTCTGACTTATGAACATTTGATATTAAAATATCTTCCTGACTTGATATTGGATTAAATGTGTGTGTGTGGGGGGTAAATGCAAGTGCTTGGTTACCTGAGTTTTGTTTGGGGAACTGAGTGGATGGGTAACCTTACTTATAGTATATAGAAAGAAAATGAGGTTTGTATGTGATGAGAGATGAAGAGTTTGACTTGGAATGATCTATCTTTTGCAGTTATCTATGCTGCTTGAATCAGGGCTGGAGAGAGCTTGCAATAAACAGACACTAGTATTAAAATCTAGAGCATACAATCCCTGAAGTGTATGAAGGATATGGCTGGTTTACTGACAACAGGCCTGTGTTATTTTAAATTCTTAAACAGCATTCTGGTGTCTAAGTTTAGAAGAATTTTATTCATTGTTATGTATTTACTATTTTACAAAATCTCAAGGATTATTTTTCAGGTTTCACCTATCACATCTTGACACATGCACTTTAAAATGAGATGAATCTGAAGTCTACTATCTACCTTTAGGGTTTTGAAAATAAAGCCAGATACCAAACAGATTTTGAATAATGAACACACCCCTCATTTTTTCCAGTTTCTAAGTACCACCAATTTATAGCTTAGAAAGCTGATGCCCAAATATTTGTCAGATATGTTTAAGGTTTTTCAAACCTTAATAACTATGTTTAAATAACCTAAATGTCTGCTGATAATCTACTGTGCAGTGAATTATAGTATACTTCACGTTGGACTATAATATACTTTATGTTGGAATATAACATATACCTTGTGTTGGAACATAATATTGTGAAAAATCTTATGACAGTTAAAAATAACAGGAAATTGTGGATGATAACGTGTGATAACTGTAATTCTATGGTGATATCCAAGATTCCCACTCCCTGATGTCCACCCCCTGTTATAATCCTCTCCTCTTGAATGCAGGCAAAACCTGAAACTTGATTCTAACCAATGGACTAGAACAAAGGTAAAGGGATTTTTCAGATGTTATTAAGCTCCCTAATCAGTCAACTTTGATTTAATAAAAAAGGAGATTATCCTGGTTATATGATCTACCCAGGTGTGTCTTGAAAAGATGTTCCAGACCTTATCTGAAGCTAGAGACTCAAAGCAGCAAAGACACGCACACTCTCTCTTGCTGTCTGTGGCAGTTTGAGATGATTTGTGAATCCCCAAAACTGAAAGATTATGTTTGTAAAGCAGCTGAGAAGGCCCAGAAAGAAATGAATCCTATGCCAGAGACTGATGTAGCAAGCCCTGAGAGACAACCTTATGCCAGCCTACAGCTGAGATCAGGAAGGATCTGGGCCCATGGAGACTTAAGAGGAAGAGGAAGACCAGAAAGGAGAGACCTGGCAGAAATCAGCGACCATCTTGCTTCAACACACGGCAACTGACTCTGATGATCCAATAGATACAAAGTCTTTGAAGATGCAAGTTGCCATGATTCTACAGCAGCAAGGAAATGAATTTTTCCAACAACCTGAAGAAGCTCAGAAGTGGGTCATTTCCTACTCAAGCTTCTAGATGAGAACACCACTTGGACGACTCCTTCATTGTAGCCTTGTGAATAGACTGAAGAGCTAACTGCTCCAAATTCATAACCCATGGAAACTGTGGGATATTAAATGTGTTAAGACAATAAATTTGTGGTAATGTCAAAGCAATAGGGAACTAATAGGCAATGTTTAGATTTAAAAATTAGAATAATATTGGATGTGCACTATGATCACATTTAGGTTAAAAAATAAACAAAAATAAAACCCCTAAATATAATACCTGTATTAGTCTGCTGAAGAGGTGCTGATGCAAAGTACCAGAAATTTATTGGCTTTTATAAAGGGCATTTATTTGGGGTAAAAGCTTACAGTTACAAGGCCCTAAAGAGTCCAACTCAAGGTTGATTTCTCACCAAAGTCCTTTGCCATGTGCTGAAGCAAGATGGCAGGTGATCTCTGCCTGGTCTCTCCTCGCTTTCTTCCTCTTAAGGTTCCAGGGGCCCAGCTTCTTCCTATCTCAGCTGTTGGCTGGCATAGGGCTCATCACTCAGTGCTTCTCAGTTGCTCTGTTCTCTTCACAAGGTCAGCTGTAAACTATCAGACAAATGGCTCTTCTCTCTCCGGGACTCCAAGGATCAAAACTGACAAAGTTCTCTCTTCTTCTTCTGTGTCTTCGTCTGTATGTCTTCTTGAGTGAGTGTCTATTTACATAGCCCACCAAGAGGTGGGGATCTAGCCCTGAGTCAAGCCCTACTGACGTGGTTGAATCAAAGCCTTAATCTTGATTTAATCAAGTAAATGTAAACCTTGAATTTAATACAATAAAAGGGTATCACACCCAGAAGAACAGACCAGTTTATAAACATAATCCTTTCTTTTTGGAATTAATAAATAATATCAAATTGTTACAATACCTGATAGAATTTTTATTCTAATAATGTCAAGGTGGTTAATTTTGACCCTCTCACTGAGGATAATTAACAAAAGTGAATGAAATACTATTGAAAAACTTTTTTAAAGCTTCAGGATATTAATAAGGTGATTTTAGGAAAAAATAAGATCCCACAAAGGTTAAGCCCACCTCTCAAAGCCAATTTTGCCTTGGAGATTTTTCTGAAGCTAAAAATAGAGGCCTCCTAACAAACCTGTGGATTTGCACTGTGCTTAGGAGACATGCAGAAAAATGTTTCCAATAGCATTGCTTGTAACATACCTAAAATGGAAACAAGCCAATTGCCCATTCAGAGTAGAATGAGTATACAAGTTGGAGTATATTTAAACATGGGAATACTATCAAGTAATGAAAATGAATGGCTACTGCTACCAGCAGCAACATGTTGTTTATAAGCATAAAGCTGAAAAAGAAGCAAGAAACAAAAGAATAAATACTATGGATTCCATTCATATATAAATTTCAAAAACCAAAGATGAATTCAAAAGGTATAAACAAAATGAATAAGCAAATGTCTATCGTTAAAGACTGGATTATGTTTATTTATGAGGGGATTGGAGGGATGTGGTCCTCATGAGACACAGAAGATATCTGGGGGGGGGTATTGGTAATGTTCAAACAATAGATAAACACAAAGAGAATATTGATAGAGGGATTGAATTAATAAAAAGCAACCAAACAGAGCTCAAGACCATAACAACAGAAAAATTTTTAAAATCCCTAGAGTTGATCAATAGCAGATTGAAGCTGGCAGAAGAAAGAAATCATTAGGTCTTAGGAAAGGATAGAAGAAAGAATGAAGAAAAGTGAATCAAGTCTGGGGAACCTACAGGGCACAAGTGTACTAATATACACATTGTGAGAGTCCCGGAAAGAAAAGAAAGAAAGGAGAGACTATTCAAACAAATAATGGCTGAAAAATTCCCAAATTTAATGAAACACCTGAATATATACATCCAAGATACTCAGTTAACTCCAAACAGGATAAACCCAAATAGACCCACACTGCAGTATATTATAATAAAACTGTCTAATGCCAAAGATAAAGAGAAAATTCTGAAATCTACAAGAGGAAAGCAATATGTCACATACAAGGGATTCTAAGTAAGATTAAGTAACAGTTATTCATCAGAAACCATGGAGGCAAGAATGCTGTGGGATGACATAATTGTTGAAAACAAAACAATGCCAAGCCAGAAATTCTATATCCAGCAAAACTGTCTTCCAAAAACACAATGGAGAGAATAAGACATTCCCAGGTAAACAAACTCTGAGGACATTTGTCACCAACAGACCATTCCTACAGGAAATGTTAAAGAGAGTTTGGCAAGTTGAAAGGAAAGGACAATATACAATAGATTGAAAACACATGAAGAAATAAAGATTTCTGGTAAGGGCATTTTTAATTTGTAACACCACTTTATACTTCCTACACCAACTAAAAGGCAAATGCATAAAATGCAATGATAAATCAGTGGGTCCAGATGTGGACTCACAACATATAAACATATAACTTGTGACAAGAACTACATAAAGGTGGGGGGATAGAGGGCATCAAAACATAATCTGTGTATACTATTGAAGTTAAGGTGGTATCAAAGCAAATCAAATTATTCTAGAATTAGGATGTTAAATTTAACACCTTTATAACTACAAAAAAAAAAGTAGAGAAAATGCAAACTCACTGTAGCAATTTGTCATTATTTATGAATTCCAAAAATAGATATTAGATTATGTTTGTAAACTGGTCTGTTCTTCTGGGCTTATTAGATTTTATTAGATTCAGAGGTTTCACTTTTACTTGATTAAATTATGATTAGGGCTTTGATTGGGCCACATCAGTAGTCTTGGTGGGCAGGGACTCACAGAGAAAATGACACAGCAGAGAAGAGAGTTTGAATTTTGATGCTAGAGCCCTAGAAAGTAAACACACAGAGGAATAGAGATGGCTCCATAGACACTGTAGAGGCTCCAGGAAGAGAGAGAGCCTGATAGTCTACAGCTGACTTTGTGGAGAGACTAGAGCAGCTGAGCCCAGAAAGAATAGAGTCCCAGGGACAGAGACAGAGCCTTACAGCAGCCTATAGCTGAGATGGGAAAAAGCTGGGACCATGTAGCCTTAGGAGGAAGAGGAATGCTGAACCCTTGCAGAGACTGGCAGTCATCTTGCTCCAACATGTGGCAATAGACTCTGGTGAGGGAAGTAACTTACACTTTATGGCCTTGTGAGTGTAAGCTTCTACCCCAAATAAATACCCTTTATAAAAGCCAACAGATTTCTGGTACTTTGCATCAGCACCCCTTTTGCTGACTAATACACTTATAGAGACAGAAATTGAACTGTAGCTTGCCAGGAGTGGGGAGAAAGGAGGAATGGGGAGTTAGTGCATAATGGGTACGTGGTTTCTGTTGGGGATATGGGAAAATTTGAATAATGGAAAGTGGTGAGGGTGCCACAATATTGTGAATGTGATTAATCCCATTGAATGGTATCCTTGGGAGTGGTTGAGATGAAAAAGTTTATGTTAGGTATATGCTTTCACAACTAAAAAAGAAAGAAAGTGCAACTAAAGAGTCAATGGTAAATGCATTATATGATCCTGGATGGGATATAGTAAGGGAGGAAGAAAGGCTCAAAAGGATATTATTGGTACATGAGAAGAAATTGGAATATAGACTGTAAGCTTTATATAAATGTTAAATGTCTTGACCTTGGTAATTGACCATAGGTTGGTTACATAAGTGAATATCCTTGTTCTTAGGATATATACATGACAGTGTTACATGTTCAAGGAGCATGGTGTATACAATCAACACTCAAGTGTTCAGAAAACGGATTGATAAAGACAGAAAGAGAGAGAAAAATGATATACCAATGATATCCCAAATGTGACAAAATGGTAAAAATTAGTGGATCTGGGTATTTTGGGGGGTAAGGATATGTTGGAATTTTCTGCACAGTGTTTGTATTATTTTGTATCTGTCCTGAAAGTTTGATAGATATTTAAAAAGTATTTAAAATTAGTTTTTTTAAAAAAGTAAAAAGTAATGAAATTGTTATGCATGACATTGCAATGATGAATACATATGGCCATTATACATTTTGTCAAAACCTATAATATTGTTTGGTGCAAAGTGTAAACCATAATGTAAACTATAGACCATGATTAGTAGCAATACTTCAATGTTTTCATCAATTGAAACAAATGTACCACATTAATGAAAGATGTTGTTAATGGAGAAAAGTGTGGGAGGGGGAAGGGGTGAGGTGCATGGGAATCCCCTTTATTTTCAATATAACACTTATGTAATCTAAAACTTCTCTAAAAATAAAATAATGGACTGGGACATCCATATCCAGGTGAGTTGTAGCAGGTTCCAGCAAGCCAATATTTCCAGTGTAGCAACTAGGAAAAGCTTAATAAATTGCCAAAATTCTATTTTTAAAGCTGTCAGAGAATTTAGATTGTGACTGCAATCTTAAAATAAAATATTTAAGATTATGGGGATGAGAACATTTTCAAGGTTAAGTGATAACTTCCCATCATCCCCTTCCCCAAGGAACTATTGCCAATCATCTTCAAAGTAATCTAGAGATTACTTTGATTTTGGCTTTCACTTGGGATTTCAGTAATATATTAGAAACTTGAGAGTCCCCAAAATCATAGCCAGTTTTCTGCAAGGAACATTTATTCAGTTCTGCAGCTGAATTGAAGGCTAGAAGTTAGGTAACAGTTTTCTAAATAGCAAAGACAAATCCCTTGCAGTCTTCTGATGTTTATGAAACTTAAACCTGCCATGAGAGGAGGCTGACCCAAAGCCCATGGATAGTTTCCACCTCAAAATGTTTGCCAGATATTGAAGCTAGAGGGCTGAGGAGTGAGCAGAAAGGCAAAACTCAATTTCCCAGACTTTTAGTTTTGAGACATAAATAACAATTGGGCTTGCAATCAAAAGTTCAGCACAGTCATGCCTGTGAAAAAGATGGGCCAGAGCTAAGCAAAGCCTATTAAAACTCATCCCCTTATGTTATTTAACTAAAAGAAGAAAGGAATAACACTCTCTATTAGAAGGCAAAATCATTTGGATACTTTATATTTCTTTTACACACAATGGCCACTATATAATAAAAAATTTAAAAAAATCAAACCATGAAGAGTCAGTAAATCATAGGTAGTAATCAAAGGAAAAAACATTCAAACAGACAACTGATGCAAATGTAAAGATTATCCAGATTGAAATGAACAGGAAAGAGAGAAAAACTCGAGTCAAACCAGATATAAGTGTAAGAGATTTGTAGGACAAGTTCAAATTTTCTAACAATTTCTTGGATACCTAGAGAAAAAGGAGAGAGAGAATGTGAAGAAAGCAACCTTAGATGAGATGATGGCCAGGAATTAATCAAAATGGCAAGTAATGCATAGGAAAATATCAAATATAGAATTAAAAAAACAGTAAATTGAAGTAAAGAACATATCACCAAGAAAACCGTTGAACGCCAAGGACAAAGTAAAAACCAGAGGGAAAAATGATATGTTAACCTTACAAATTACAGTAAGTGTTATAGCTAAGTTCTCAACAGAAAATGCAATTCAAAAGATACTAGAATGGGAGAAAGGCCAAGATGGCGTTAGTGTAGGAGGGCGCACACTGCAAACTCCCAGAGCAAGGCGGATTGTGGACTGGGTCCTGCCCAGGGGTCTGTGCTGTGCACGCGTGGAGTGAGAAGCTTGGGACATCTATCTGCACGGATCGGCGGCATGGACCGAACGGTGGAGATTCGTGAGTTTTGAGGCTGCCGGTGGAGGTTGGCACAAGTAGCTGAGCCCCACGGTTAGGGAAAAAAAAATAAAATAAAATAAAACGGCCATTTGGGGCCGCGGGCGGGACGGAAAAGTTTTATTTTCTGGGGATCTGGCTGCCTGGCACCCTTGGACCTTGTGCGAACAGAGCAAACGAGCTAATCAGCACCCGGTGAACCGGAGGGGGGATTTTGGTCGGGCAATGCAGCTAATTTCCCTAGCCACCCAGGGATAAGACCCGGGCCGCTGCGGAGCCAGGAGGAAGGGACACTTCCCTAAAAAGGGAGGGTTAAGTTGGAAGACAGGGAAGATATTTTATATTTTTAGACATCTATCTGGCTGCCTGCACTGCCCCATAGCTTTGGGGAGCAGATAAGCCGACCTGAAGCAGCATTAGGCTGAGAGCAGACACGAATCTGCACTCAAACTGATTTACTGAGCAGCCCGGTGACGCTGGAGCTCGGCACCAGAAGGGGCGGAATCCGCCATCTTTAGCACTCCTCACTGACTAACATCAGAGCTTCAGATAACCTGGGGAGTCCGGAAAGTGGGACATGCTTGATTAATTTCCACAGGCCCAGCTAGGGTCCCTTCCGTAAGGGGGTTGGTCTAGAGGAGGAATTATTTTGGGTCCTGCATTTGGCTAAAAAAAAAAAAAAGTGAGATCACCTCAACAAATGAAAAATAAATTCTTTTTAATTTAGTTTAATAGCTAAAAGCTGCGTCAGGACCTGCATATAGAACCCTGTGGAGAAATTCATTGATAAACACAAGTAGGCAGGAAGGATCCTAGTGGACCCTAGGGGAATCATTGACCCCCCTTAGATCTGTTTGACTGCTTGCCTGTGTGGATCATTGGTTTCTCTCTATTACTTTCTGGTCTATTGCTATTATTACTGTTTTCCTCCCCCCTTCCTTTTTCCTTCTATTTTTTTTTTTTTTTTAAATAGGTCCTGCCAGCTGGTCGCTTATTTGCTGGGCTTCTTAGTCAGTAATTTCCCACTCGCTGTATATATTGATTCTGTATTACAAACTAGCGCTTATCCTTCCTGCATCTTTCTGCCTTCTGTTTTCTGTTGTGGCTCTTAGAGAAAACATTTTTTCATAGGCCCACAACTTAAGGGTGTCAATTTCTATCCCAACTATTTTGTTTTCTTCTTCTTCTTTTTTCTTTTTTTTTTTTTTTATTAGTATTAACTTTTTCCTTTCAGACCTTTCTCTACTATTTCTCTCCCTCATCATAATTCTAGCCTTCTAAATCACTATATATATATATATATATATATATATATATATATATATATTCCTCCATTTGTTTTCCCAGTCCATTGTAGGAACTCCATATTTTTTCCTAGTACTCTACACTG
>JAKSZT010053843.1:16328101-16446053 GCA_026826555.1 Tolypeutes matacus
TGAACTGTGGTCTATGGTTGGTGGCAAGGCTCCAGGATGTGTAAGTTCATTGAGGGTGGTGGGCCACACTTGTGGAGATGTTTGTGTGGGATGTGGTGGGAGGTGTGGGAGGTGGGCAACATGGTAATCCCAGTGGGTTCCGTGTAATATTTTGGGTATTCTAAGCACCTCTTAAAATATATGTATATATATATATATATAAATAACATTTTTGTAAGCAAATACACATATATGCATATATATTTATATATCATTTTGCACATGTTTGTATGTATTGTGAGAATTTTGATTTTTACCCACAATAAAAATAAATTAAAAAAAAAAAGATACTGGAATGATACCTTGATGTTGCTGAAAGGAAGTAAATTTCGACATATAATTCTATATCCAGCAAAAATTAACCTTCATAAATTTACACAAAATGATGTTTTCAAAAAAACAAAATGGAGGGGGTTTGTTGTCATTAGGCTACATTAGAATAAACACTAAAGGAAGTTTTTTGTAGACAGAAGGAAAATGATAGTCTATGATGGAACAATTCCACTTCAAAATATATAGTCGAACACAAGGAACATATGTTAATAAAAAAAAAAAAAGAAAAGAAAAGAAAAACCACAAATCACACATTATACCAATTGGTGAAATAATTTGTGACATTTTTAAAATAAAGCATTATACATTTATGAGAATAAACTATTACTGTGAATTATTTTAGCATCCCATTTTGTGCTGCTATAAAATATGCTTGAAATTCTTCTTCAGTCAGTGTTGTGATTTGTAACCTTATACCACAGAAAAGCAGATTCTTAAACCGAATCCATTCTGGTGATTATGAAACCATTCTAAGAAGGACCTTATGATGACGTTACTTCAGTTAAGATATGGCCTTCTCAATCAGGATGGGTCTTAACCCTATTACAGAAGTCATTTATAAGCAGAATGAAATCCAGACAGAAAGAAAGCCATGGGAAGCAAGAGCTGAAGGTAAAGAGAAAGAAGGGAGAGGCCAGGGGCAGTTGTCATGTGCATTGCCACATGACAGAGGAGCCAAGGATCAAGGACCACTGGCAGCCAAGTCCAGAAACACTAGCTTTTGGAAAGAAAGCATTACCTTGTTGATACCTTGATTTGGGCTCTTTCCTAGCCTCAAAACCATAAGCTAATAAATTCTCCTTGGTTAAGACATTCTATTGCATGATATTTGCTAGAGCAGCTAAGGAAACTCAGTCAGTAATAAAATATCTGTTGGTATAAAATTCAGAGAGTAATACTTTCTTGTACTTTGTTCATACATACATGGAAGATCAGTTCATGACCAATGTATAACATTTTAATAATATCTCTATTATTTAGGGATAGATTAGAAGAAAGAAATTTTCAGCATAAAATATAAAATATTTTATTTTGAATATGTGCTATCAGTTTCTATATATATATTTAGATGCACTAGACTTCATGTTAACATGATTTTATAGAAGATATCCTAGAAAATGAAATTAAGACAAATTCAGAGTATCAAAAATTGAGAGAATTAGGTAACAGCAGATCTACTGAATATCAGGACTTTGGCAAGAATTCTGTGGAATATGTAGGGAAACATCTTCAAGACATGGTGGTAGGTGGTAGATTCTTAAACCTTACACCAAAGGCATGAGCAGTGAACAAAAACATGGAAAAATGGGACCTCCTCAAACCTGAACAGTTCTGTGATTCAAAGGACTTCATCAAGAAGGTAAAAATGGAGCCCACTCAATGGGAGAAAATATTTGGAAACCACATATCCAATAAGAGTTTGACTTCATACAACCCAACAATAAAAGAGCAACCAATCCAATTAAAAAATGGGCCAAAGATTTAAATAGACATTTCTCCAAAAAAGAAATACAAATGGGCATAAAGCACATGAAAAAAATGTTCCATATCACTAGCTATTAGGGAAATGCAAATCAAAAGAACAATGAGATATCATCTAACACCACATAGAATGACCATTATTAAAAAAACAGACAACAGTAAATGCTGGAGAGGATGTGGAGAAATTGGAACACTCCTTCACTGTGAGATTGTAAAACGGTGCAGGCTTTGTGGAAGACAGATTGGCAGTTCCTCAGGAAACTAAATATACAGAACTGCCATATAGTCCAGCAATTCCTCTATTAGGAATATATCCAGAAGAACTAAAAACTATGACACAAACAGACATCTGCAACCGATGTTCGTATTGGTGTTATTCACAATTGCAAAAAGATGAAAGCAACCCAAGTGTCCATCAATCAATGAATGGATAAACAAAATGTGGTATATACATATGATGGAATACTATGCTGCAGTAAGAAGAAATGAAATTGGGACACATATGATAACATGGATGAATCTTGAAGACATTATGCTAAGTGAAGTAAGCCAGACACAAAAGGAGAAATGAATAGAGTTGACAGTAACACATTATAGTGAGTAGCAGCTCATTTATAAATGGGATTATGGCTAAAAAGGGTAGTCTGAGGAAGTATATGTCAATTGAAAGAAAGCTACAAAATAATCTAGGGACTGAATAACACAGTGAACCCAGAAGTGGATGCAAATTGTGTTTGATGGTACAGATGCAAGAGTGTCCTTCTGTGAGCTAGAGCAGATGTACACCATTATTACAGCATGGTGGGAATGTGGAGAAGCATGTGAAAAATACAATTGATGTGACCTATGGACTGTAGTTAACAGCAATACTCTAATATTCTTGCCGAAGATGTACTTTGTTGATAATGGAGGGGGGTATGGAAAAAGTGTGTCAAATGTACACTATGGACAATGGTTGGTGGTAAAAGTCTGATGATATTATCTCATAATCTGTAACAAATATTCCACCACCCTGTGGTGTGTTGGTGAAGGGGTGTTGTATGGGAATTCTACACATGTGCATGATTGTTTTGTAAGTTTACAACCTCTGTAATAAAAAATATATATATTTTAAATAGGGTAGGTTGGGGGAAAAATACACCAAATGTAAGATAGGGACTATAGTTATTAGTAACATTTTGATGATACTATTGCATAGTTTGTAACAAATGTTTCACAACAATGCAAGGTGTTTGTGGAGGGGTGATGTATGGGACCCCTGTGTGATGTTATGCATGTTTATTTTGTAAGTTCATAAACTTTTCTTTATACTCATTATATATGCCTGTTCATGTATGAAGGATATACTTCAATAAGAAATACATTAAAAAATTAATGAACATAAGACATAGCTGAAATAGCTCCTACTTTTCTAGCTGGTTGAGTAACCTCCATTGAAATTAATAAATTCCTTCTCCCACCATCTTCCAAGTTCCCCTTAAATTTTTTCCAGTAACACTTGGCTATACAAAGCTTCTTATATAATTGAGCAACCCAAACTTTCATTCTAGTAGGGATTGATTTTATTGGGTTGTTGCAGTTTGCCATTGACCAGGAAATCCTAGGAGATGCTAAAAAAGGAAATCCTAAGTGATACTAAAAAAGTCCCCTAGGTTCTATAATTAGTTTTGTTTTTCTCTACTCTATAGTAGAAATCCAAGAAGTCCAAGTGACTGAGATGGACCACTCTGACCAATTAACTGATGTCCTCTTTTGCCTGTTCATAGGCAGGTAAGTTCCTAAAGAGCAAGGAGGAAGTTTCAGTTTCCAATTCATTTGAACCATGATCATGTTTCCTTCTTAAGGCATTAGGAGGAATTCAAAACCCATAAAGTACAAAGAAAAATTCCTCTACTGGTGTACTTGTTGTGATTTTAAGAGGAACCACCCAAACTGTTGATTTACAGACCCATGCTTTTGGTTTTGAAAGAGATGGCACCATATTTTGGCTATCAGTTCAGGGTTCATACTGAATCATTTAGGATAGCTCTACAAGTTTAGAGAGTGTTTTCTCCCTGTTAGTGCTGTAACTGAGCTTACAGCAGATGCTAGATGCTTGTGGAATATCAGAGATGTGATAGGACCAGTGATTTCCACAAATATACTGCTGTCTAATATATTATGTTATGAAATGATATATCCCCTTATTGGAGGTGAAACGTGAGATAACATGAATATTAATACAGTATTTCTTTATGCACATGGATGTGGTGCTGACAAAAGCATTATAGATATGGAGGGAAATCTAAACCCATTGTTTTTGTCTTAGTTTTCCAGCTGCTTAAACAAACACCATACAGTGGGTTGGCTTAAACAATGGGAATTTATTGGCTAACAGGTTAGAGGTTAGAAAAAGTTAAAATTGAGGCATCAGCAAGGTGATGTTTTCTCCCCAATGATTGTGGCCTTCTGGGTTTGGCTGCCAGGGATTCTTAGTCCTTGACTTTTCCATCACATCCCACACGTGGTGATGACTTCTCCTTTCTTCTCCAGGCTCTGCTGACTTCCAGCTTCTACCCATGATTTTCTCTCTGGATGTCTATGTGGTTGTCTTTGTGGTGGTTTGAAACTGCAGGTACCCCAGAAAAACAAGTTCCTAAATGTAATCCATTCCTTTGGGTGTGAACCCATTGTACATAGGTTATAATTCTGATACAGTTACTTCAGCTAAGGTGTGGCCCATGTCAATCAGGATTGGTCTTAAGTCCTATTACTATTGTCCTTTATAAGCAAGTAAGATTCATATAGAGAGAAAGCCACAGAGGAAACAGCCGGAGGTTGAATTCAACAGAATCCAGAAGAGAAGGGAGAGACCAGGAGATGCTATCATGCATCTTGCCATGTGACAAATTAAGGACCAAGGATCATCAGCAACCAGCCCCAGGATACCATGGTCTTTGGAGAGAAAGCATCCTGTTGATGACACCTTGATTTGGATTTTCTTATAGTCTTAAAACTCTAAGCTGATAAATACCCATTGTTTAGGCCAACCAATTTCATGGTATTTGCTTGCGCAGCCCAGGAAATTAAAAACATTTGTCTTTAACTCTTTATTAAGGGCTCCTTGTAAACCATGTTAAAGCTCAGCCTGATTCATTTGGGCCATACCTTAACTGAAGTAACATCCTTAAGAGATCCTGTTTACAATGGGTCCATACCATCACAGTGCAGACCAAGACTGAGAGCATGTCAAAACTGGGGTACACAATTCAATCCACCACAATATGTGTCTCTGAGAGAAAAATATACTGATCCCACATGATATAAGCAGTTCAATGTAATTATCCTGCCACCAAATGACTTGTTGGTACACTGATAAAAAAATTACATTTCCAGAGCTCTAAGTTGGTTCCTTAAATTGGTATGTGAAGACATCAGCAGTTGTGATAGCAGATCAATCTTGAGGTGGTGTTGCAGATGCAATATCTCTGCTACCTTGACAAGTTGCTCAAGGGCCTTTTAAGCTAACTTTGGGATAGCTAAGAGGAGAGGTTGATTGACTTCCACATTTTGTCCATATTCGTGAGAGACTCCTCTTAAGGAATCTCAGAATGATTAGTGCATTCTGACAGAAATACCCACATAATTTTACCCCAGACATCTTTGTTGCAAATTGTTCAGTCTTGTTTTTTTTACAAATCCCTGATCACCCAACCAATCTGTTGGCCATCTCCTATGAACCACTGTAGATTTCTACCTCAATATTCTCAACTTCCATTCAAAGAGAACAATCTGCTGTACAACTTAAAGTTTTGTCCACTAGAATAAATTTCCCTTCACTACTTTCTTTCCTAGCTTTACCTAAGTGTGGCCATAAATGTGGCAGCTTTCTGTCAGAATGACAAAAAGGATAAATAACATGTAGCATATCCATACAATTACCCAGAAATAAAAAGGAATTAAATACTTATGCTACAACATAGGTGAAACTTGAAATCATTTTTAATTGAAAAAAAGTTAAAAAAAAAAAAAAAACACCATATATTGTATTATTCCTATGATGCAATGTCCACAAGAGGCAAAAGTATAGTGACAGAAAATAGATTACTGGTTGCCTAGGGTTATGGGTGTGGATGGGGAGTGACTTGCTAATGGGCATGGCTTTTCCATTTGGGATGATAAAAACATTCTACAATTAGATTGTACAACTTTGTGAATATACTAAAAACCACTGAATTGCACTTTAAATGAGTGATTGTATGATATGCAAATTATATCTGAATGAATTTGTTCCAAAAAATGGAACACAAAAAATACACTTTTAAATTTTCAATAATTGGAATATTTAATTATGTCATAACAGACAAAAGTTTAAAAATAAGTTTAAAAGAAGTGCAATTTTCATACAATGAAAACTACAAATCATTGTTGAAATTAAAGAAGGCCTAAATAAATTGAAAAAACTCCCATAATCATGGACAAGAGGACTTAATACTGATGAAATGACAATATTACCTAATTGATCTAGAGATTCAGTATAATCCCTATCAAAATCCCAGTTGTATTTTTAGCAGAAATTGTCACACTTATCCTAAAATTCATAGAGAAATGCAAGGAACCCAGAAGAGCCAAAACATTTTGAAAAGAACAAAGATATGATTCATACTTAGCAATTTTAAAACTTACTATACAGCTTTAGTAATCAAGAAGAATGGTAGATAGAGACAAAAATGATAGACATAGATTACCAGAATAGAATTTAGACTCCAGAAATAAATCCTTACTTTGATGGTCAGTTTTCAAGAAGGGTGACGATGATTTCATGTAGAACAGACAGCCTTTCCAAAAATTGGTGCTGGGACAACTGGATATCTATGTGAAAAAAGAATGAAGTTGTACTCTTCCTTTACAACTCTTACATAAAAAATTGATTAAATCTTCATGACCTTTAGTTAGGAAATAGTTTCTTAGATATGACACCAAACCTTGAGAGGCAATCGAAACAAAATAAAATAGATAATTTGAACTTCTTCCAAATTTAAAACTTCTCTTCATCAAAGGACACCATCAAGAAAATATAAACACAGCACACAGAGTGGAAGAAAATATTTGGAATCATATATCCAAGGGATGATATCCAAAATATATAAAGAACTCTTACAAGACAATAAGAAGACAAATAGCCCAATTTAAAAATTAGGCAAATAATATGAGGACATATTCCTCCGAAGATATACAAACAACCAAAGCCTTAGTTTACCACAGTGCTCTGATGCAAAGTACCAGAAATGAGTTGGCTTTTATAATTGGAATTTTATTTAGGGTAAAAGCTTATGAGGCCATGAAATGTCCAAATCCAGGTATCAGCAAAGATGCTTTCTCACCAAAGTCAGCTACTGATGATCCTAGGGTCCTGCCATGTGGTGAAGTAAAATGACCTCCAATTTCTGCTGAGGTCCCTGCCTTCCCTTCCAGAATCCACAGTCTCCTAGAGCTCAGCTGTGGGCAAACAAGTCATAAGGCTGTCTCTTCCAGGTCTCTCTCTTTGTGTCTCAATTTTATAAGACCCAGCAAGAGAGCAGAGACTCAACCTGAGTCATGCCTCACTGATGTAGTCCAATCAAAAACAATCTAGGGGAAGCAGATGTGGCTCAAGCAGTTGGATGCCCACCTACCACATGGGAGGTTCTGGGTTCAGTTCCCGGTGCCTCCTAAAGAAGATGAACAAAACAGTGGGCTAACACAATGGGCTGGCACAGGGAGCTGATGAAACAAAGATGACACAGTGAGATAATGCAATGAAGAGGCACATGAGGAAACACATTAAGAGACACAATAAGCAGGGAACAGAGGTGGCTCAAGTGATTGGGTGCTTCCCTCCCACATGGGAGATCCCGGGTTCAGTTCCTGGTGTCTCCTAAAAAGAATATGAGCACACAGAGAGCAGACAGTGAGTGGAAACAATGGGCGTGGGGGTAGGGTGGGGAATAAATAGATTAAATAAATCTTTAAAAAAAAAGAAAAAAGACACAATCTAGAGAGAATCTAATGCAATCAAAGGATGCTACACCCATAGCAAGAGATTAATGAACATAATCTTTTTTGGGGATTCAGCAAATTCGAACTGTCATAACCAATAAGCATATGAAAAGATGCTCAACATCATTAACCATGAGAAATGCAAATCAAAATCACGATATGCTATCACTTCATACCCACTAGAATGCCCATAACCACAAAAAGAGACAATGACAAGTAATGGCAAGCCTTTGGAGATCTAAGAACACTCTTACTTCTATGGTAGGAATGTAAGCAGTACTGCTCCTTTGGAAAACAGTTTGATATTTCTTTAAAATGTTAAACATAGAGTTACCATATAACCCAGTGATTCCACTCCTATGTACATACAAAGTAAAATGAAAACTGATGTTTCTCAAAAAATACATAAATACTCAAAGCAGTATTAATTACAATAGCAAAAAGGAGGAAACAATCACAATGTCCATCAACTCTTGAAGACATAAATAAAATGTGGCATATCCATACACTGGAATGTCCAGAAATAAAAAGGAATGAAATATTGACAATATGCTACAACACAAATGAACCTTATGTTAAGTGAAAAAAAAGTAAAAATTATATACATATTGTGCAATTCCATTTATAAGCAATGTCCACAATAAGTAAACCTATGGAGACAGAAAGATTAGGGTTGTGGGTGGAGATGGGGAGTGACTTGTTAATGGTATCTCATTTCTATTTGGGGTAATAAAAATTAGATTGCAGTAATGGTTGTATACAACTCAGTGGATTGCATACTTTAAATAAGTTAATTGTTAGATATGCAAATTATATCAATGAATTGCTCCAAAAAATGGTACACAAAAAGAAACTTAAAACCATATATAATTGAAAAATTAAATTATGTCATAACAGAAAAATTTAAAAATGTTTTGTGATTTACTGCTTGAAAAGGTAAAATAACTTAAGCTAACATATAATAAATTAAGAATAAGTATTGTAACAAATAATAAGGTATGCAGAAATCTTAACAGAGGAGAGAAACAGAACCATTTTTTAAAAAAACCTCTTGATTAGCCCAAGGGAAAATAAAATCAACCAAAAAGGAGGCAAGAGAGAAAAGAAAAATTATTTATATCAAACATACCAGAGAAAGAGAAATCAAATATTAAATTAGTATGTCTAGACTAAAATTTATATGTAATTATATGAACTTTAAATCGACTGAATTCTCCAAATAGAAGAAAAGTACGTCATACTGAATTAAAAGTCATACACTTTGTTATTTCAAGAAACACATATAAAGTATGTTTTATTGATAATAAAACATGGAAAAATATTTACAAACAAATGTTAACCAAAAGCAAGCTGGTATGCAATATAACAAAATTAATATTAGATAACATGGACTTTAAGTTTAAAAGAAAATTGTAAAGATAAAAGGAAATATTTCAAAAGAAGATACAAAAGTTATAAAGTGTATGCTTTCAACAGTATAGCCTGAAAATGTATGAAACAATATAAATAAACTTATTGGGTATATTTTAATACTCTTGCTTCTAGCATATGACAGGACAAGGAGAAAAATAATCAGGACAAATGTATATTACTTGAAAAACATGTTTAACTAGTTGCTCTAATAAACATTATACATATATGTCTATAAGTCATATATATATTATGACACGGCATGTATCACTGCAAAATACACATTTCTAAGCATACAGAAAATATTTTAAAGCATATTCTTTGAAATAAATCAAGTCTATAAATATTAAAGAGACTGAAATTATTCAGAATATGTTCTCAGACCACAGTGCAATTAAGCCAGGAATTAATAAGAAAAACATATCTATAAAATCTGCATATGTATTGAAATTGACCAGTGCATTCTAAATAATTCATGGGTCAAAAGAGAAGGCAATATGCAAATTAGAAAACATGCTTAATTAATTAATAATGAAAACTCTACATATTAAATCTCATAGGATACAGCTAAAGTCATCAAGTCATAAATATATACCTCTAAAGATATTTATTGGAAGTGATGAGAAGCTGAAAATCAATGCATAATTGTCAATCTCAAGAAGTATTTGAAGGAGCAGAAAATTAAGACCAATGGGAATAAAAGAAAGAAAACAATAAAGACAGGGTCAGAAAACAATGAAATATAAAACAAATTGTATGATGGGGAGGATAAACAAAGCAAAATGTTAGTTAAAATAAATAATAAAATTGATTACCTCCTGGAAGACTGATTAAAGGAAAGGGGACTTCATTAGAGATGATAAAGGCATTAAAATATATATCTATTAGAACAACTGGACCCATAAATTTGAAAATTCACTTGACATGGAGGCATTTTTATAAATATATAAGTACCACATCTTCCACAAGAAAATTTGAATATTTCTTTCATTATTAATGAAGTAGAATTCATAATGAAAAAAATCCTCCACCAAGGAACAAGTGGTTACATTGACTAATAGTTTCAAACAAATTAAAGAAAGTTTAATAGCAATCTTATACAAAATCTTTGAAAGAATTTAAAACAAAGATGAAACACTTTTAACTCACATTATGAAGCCAACATAATGTTAATATTAAATACTGGTGAGGATGTTATTAGATGGAAAATTATGAACTAATCTCAGTAAGGAATGTAGACAAACACATTCGAAACATAATATTATTTAATTGCAGTGAGCCATATATAAAATGACAAGACATAATGGCCCATTTGGATTAATTTCAATAGCATTTTTAACATTTCAAAATCAATATAATTTTTAAAAAAATAACATAGTGAAAGAAAAATATTATTTCAATAGATGCAGTAAAAGAATTTGATAAAATTCTACACTCATTCTTGTTTTAAAAATAAAACGCAAAAGCATTTGTAAACTATGGATGGCACATAAAAATATTATTCTTCATAATAAAATACTGAGATTTCTCTCTGATAGTGTAAAAAGATGTTCACTATTGCCATTTCTATTTAAAAATATACTTGATTGTCCTACCCAGCAAAAGAAACAAGAATATAAGTGAAATGTGTAAATAATAGAAAGAAAAATATAAAATTGTTACTATGTGTAGACTGATGATGTACAAAGAAAAACTAAAGCCTCAAATTAAATGACAGCATTTTGGCAATAGCAAGAAAAAAATCAAGTATCTAGTGAAAGCCATATATTTATATAATTAAAGAGAAGCTAAATAAACATTTTTAAGGTCTCAAACTTCTCTCAAGCAAACTTCTTTCAGAGTTGTAAGAAACAAAATTAATTTGTCCATTCCCATAGCCACTATCTCAGTTCACTGCTCTAGGCACTTAGTATCTCTTGTCTGGATAATTTTCATTCATTCATTCTGTGGTAGTTTGAGACTGTATATACCCCCAGAAAAGTATGTTCTTAAAGGTAATTCATTCCTATGGGTGTGAACCAATTGTGGGTTGGAACTTTTGATTAGATTACTTCAGCTAAGGGCTTTTTTATTAGGTTGCTCCCATTAAGGTGTGGCTCAGGGTACATCTTAATCCTCTTCCTGGAGCCCTTTATAAACAGGATGAATATGGAGAGAGAGACAGAAAGAAAGTCAGAGAGAAAGCCAGGGAAGCCAGGAGCTGAAAGCAACAAAACCCAGAGGAGAAGGGAGAGAGAAGCAGATGCGGCCATATGCCTTGCCATGTGAAAGAGGATCCGGGATAGCTGGCAACCAGCTTTGGGGAGAAAGCTTCACCTAATGATGCCTTGATTTAGACATTTTCATGGCCTTAGAACTGTAAGCTTGTAAGCTTATAAATCCCCATTGTAAATGCTAACCCATTTCTGGTATATTGAATTTTGGCAGCCCAGCAGACTAAAGCAATGCTTGAATATCATTCAAGTGGCATTCCAAGTGGCAAATGTAATCTCTTCATATTCTCAGTGAAAGATCTTTCAGAGTGTTGGGGATTGAATCATGTCCCCCACAAAGACATGTTCAAGTCCTAACCCCTGATCTTGTGGGTATTAACCCATTTGTAAATAGGATCTTTGAAGATGATATTAGTTATGGTGAGGCCTTAAGTGATCAAGAAATGCATTAATACAATACATCTGGAGTCGTTATAAACAAAGGGATTTGGACTTAGCAGTAGAAGTGAGGAAAAGACAGAGGAAGACAGATAGACATGTGACAAAGGATTGCTGGCAAGTCACCACTGGAAGGGTACAGACATTAGAAAAAGCATGACTCATTGATATCTTGATTTTGGACTTGTAGCCACCAAAACTTTGAGACAATACATTCCTCTGTTTATTAAAGAACTACCTCTGTCACTCCAGGTGGATCTAGGAAAACGACTAGTTATATTACTCTACCTCCCTGCCCTAGACATGGAGACCAGCATGTGAAACAAGCTAGGAAATCTGGATCATTTGCCTTAATTATCTCATTTTAAATGGAAGGGAAATGGGAACTCTACCCTCAAATAATTTTTGAATAGTTTCAGCAACTTGATTAAATTAACATAGAAAGTGTAGAAAATAAATGTAAATATTTGTGCATGCTGTGGAAATCTGTCCATAATAAAATGTTAAATGAAATATTATTAGCTTCAGGATAATCTTTTTGCTGATTCCATTTATGTTAAAAATTATGTATGTTATCTATATGGGTATATTTATTTGTGGTTTGTAAAGAAATGGGTCTAAGATAATAAAATATAAAACAAAACTGCTAATATTTGGAAAAAAGGGGAAGAAAAATCACATTTTATACTTTCTAAAATCCTGTAGTGTTTGAAATTTTACAATTAGTCTGCAAATAAAACAAATGCAATAAAATCAAGTATTTTTTCTTCTAGTATTGTCTGTATGAAGTACAGAAGAGCTTCTTTTTAGGCTGGTACCTCTGAATTTTCTGGCTTTCTTATTTGTTTGTTTTCTGGGATGCAGTGGGTATTCTGAGCTTTAACTTTTCTTTTTGGGTGGTGTTGACAGTGAGAATTATTTGGACCCATACTCCTTGGAGCTAATTTTAGAATACTTGGACAAAAATCAAGAAGGTTATATCATGGCTACACCAACTCCCTGTATAATCCATGTATCTTTGTATAAATGAACCACAGTAGCCATCTCAAAAAGCCATTTATTTGTTGAAAAAATTTTCCAGCATTTGAATTCATAGCACTCCCTAAATATGGCTACAGCTGGGCACAGTGACCTCTGAAACATTCTCCCTTTCTTGGATACAAAAATTAGTGTTTGTGGTATTTGGCCTGAGGCAGGAAGGAGTTAGGCCATGGCCTACTTGTTATATTCAAGGGGGAGAGATAACATTACCAGACATTAGGGATGATGATGTCCTCTCCTCACGAGGGTATTTCTATTAAACACTCTTTTCTCTCAAATGCATGTAAATGGATGTAGTTTTACCATCTGGAGAGAGATAAATTTGTTAAGAGGAGACTTGGAAAATTAGTTTAACTTTTTGACTAATAAAATCTTTTGGAACTCTTCTCTGTGTCAAGTTAGTCCTAAATATAAACTGATGTTATTGACATGTAGCTAATAAAGTTTCCTGTTCCATGGTTGTGCTGGACATGGCTTGTACTGCCTTACAAGATCATTTGTTACATTTTCAGGAATTTTGTGAGGTGGTTGGCCTCTTACATTGGTTGCTTGCAATTAGACATAGTGGGAGTATTTACACCATAGAAATTCATAAATGCTATAAATCACCTGTCTCAGCCAGCTATTAAATATTTCACAACACACCATTGTTTAAGATCCTTCCAGCTGAATGGTCTTGATCATAATTTACATCATCACCAATACTACATGGTCCATTATACTAGGACACAATTTGTACTGGAACACATAGACGTAGAAAGAAAGCTAGGGAGCACAAATCTTAATGAAGTGAGGGTAGCAGAGGTTTCAAAGAAGAGTAAACATGTGAAATGCGTGGAAAGACCAAGAAAGACTGTGATTGAAAAATATCCATTGAAGTTCACAATTAAGACTTGATTAATTTCTATGCAGTGGTAGAGAGAAAACATTTTGCAGTGGATTGAGAAGAATATGGGAGAAGAGGAAGTGGTAAACAGAAGTTGCTTTGGAGTACTCTGAGAAGTTTGGCTTTCAAGAGGAGACTGAAGGACAGAGATTAGAGAGGCATACAGAATGAAAGGAAGGGTTTTTACTTTGTTCTTTTATTTCATTTTGTTTTTAGCATAGTCCAGGACCATTAGTAGGCTGAGGAAAAGAGGCTGAAGAGAAAGAGTGAATATATAACAGAAAAATTACTTGATGGAGCAAGGTCTTTGTGAGGTGAGGAAATGAAATCAAGGGCATAACTCAGGAGACAGGAAAAAACAATGAGTTATAAGCAGACTCAGATAAAAATTGATTTGGAAGCAGAAGTTGAGAGAGTTTGCATACAATGACCTTTTTCTCTAGAAGAGGAGAGGGAGTCACAGTCTTTTGACATGTCTCCAGGAAGCAAGGACTTGGTAGGGCCTGGAGAGAGTGTTAGGGTCCCCTGGGGTGAGTAAGTGAGGAATGTTGTCTAGGAAAAAGATAAAGCAATGTGAGTATAGTGTTTCTATGCTCTTATCTGCCTTTTGTTCCTTTTCCTCCAGTCTACATTTCCGCTAGCTCCTTGAGGTGCATTTGAAATAGGAAACAATATCAGCTCTCAATATGAAAATATTGGTAAATATTTATTCAAAAATTAAAGTTTGCATTTCTTCAAATTTGGGTCTAACCTGTTTTATCTCGATCCCCCACCACCCCTTCCCAGGACTTTATAGTCCAATCATCCTGGCCAGCCTGCTCTTTCCCCAGTCATCCAGACACATATTTGTGTCTTTTTTCAAATTGTGAGACATACAAGTATAGGAGATGTACCTTAATGCATCTTTTATTGCCATATCTAGCATGTCTCACAGTGTTTAGAACATGGGGTAGACAAAAGGAATATACGTCTAAAATTTTAATAATGAATAAATAAATAAATAAAAAGATGAGTTGCAACCAACATTCTCACTGTGGTAGAGTAATCAAAATTATAAATAGTAGTACCACCATCTTTAAATAATCTTGCTTTCCTGAATGTGGAAAAATAAACAGCAGCATGCAATGCGAAAGCAGAATCCACAGAAACATAGTTTGAGAGTTGCATCGTTCTATTGATCTACTTCCTAAGCATTTTACCACATAAATAACAGAATTAATGGCATCTGTCTCTTTTCTATATTCAGGGAAATAGTATAATTTAATTGGTTATATTGTGGGATATAGGCCAAATTGCTTGTGCTCGATCAAATCATTGTTCTGCCATTGAATATTTGTGGGACCTTGATCCTGCTACTAAAACTTCTTTGTCTTGCATATTCTCTATAAAATGAAAATAATAATAGTATTCACTTCAGTTAATTGTGAAAAAAAATAACATATTTAGATAAGGACTTTGCACATAATAAATGTACATTATTATTACCTAATACGTTATTAGCCATTTTATGCATTTTTATGTCGAATTATAATTAATAATTAAGGGAGGATTCCAGAATGCCTAGAAGGCTCATTAACAGATATGACAAGTTCAGTGCCTAACATATATTAGTGATGAAAAATGTGTTTATAAATGATACAGAAAACCAAAGTTTGAAATGCATGCATGAGAAGGGGAGCACACTTCCCATGGTTTCTTTCTCCTATTATTGCTGCCACAAGGGCTTTAGCTACTTGGAGGGAGGGCTATGTTTACTCAAATTTCTATCTCCAACATCTAATACAGTGCCTGATGGATAATATGTATACAAGGAATATCTGCTAAATGTATGAATCGATTAGGTTAAAACCACACATTCAGTCTCTAAATGTCGATCATGTTTATAGAAAATGAGTTTCTTTGTTTATTGACTGGACCACTAACTATGGTCAGTAGTTTCACAAGCACTATCCATTTGCTTTATTTGCTACTAGAAGAACCAGATAAGAGAGACAATGCCTTAATGCACACGTACCACATGACTCTCCTGAAAAACGCTAATATTGGACTTCCCAAAAGATGATAAATCAAAAGTTCTATATCTTTGCAAATGTATCAATCTCAGCTGAATACATTCATGGAAGGCAACTCCCCTACAGCACAAAATTAATTGAAAAATCCTAGATATCAGGGAACAAAACAGGCTACAGGTCAATTACTTAAATACTTATAACACAAACTAGTTCTTGAAGATTTCCTAAGTAGTATCTACCAGGTCTCTCTATACACTAAAAAAAACATCTACAGTGATGCATAATTTTAGGAAATAAATATTTTATGTGGTTATATCCTAGGAGGTAGAACAATTTTCTGTTGAAAATATCTGTTTTATTGAACTCTTTGTTGGGTTGTTATAGGTGAATCAAAAATTTATTTCAGCCAGTAGGACTGATTAAATATTTATAGAAATGTTTATTCAACTTGCTAACAGTAGTCATCAAGAACTTTCTTAGTGGACAAGAATCTCTTTGGAGTTACATTTTTTTCCAAGTAGAAATGTGACTGGGATGTTAAGTAGTTATAATATTTAGCTATGTGTTAGCAGACTAAAACAAACCCTTGTATCTAGGACATCCTTGCACAATTGTACAGAAAAGCATTGTCCTTAAATGTTGCCCTAGGCTGGGAATAGAAAGAATGATAGAAAGAAAAGTTATGCAACTTGCCAATTTAAACTGTAGCTAGTAAGTTCAGTGGTATTAAAATATCATACATTCTAATTTAACAAGTTGTAAGAAGTAAAATATATTTACTTCCAAGTATATTTGTCTTGTAACTCTACTGCTCAAAATTTTCTATGTCTCCCCAGTTATTAGAGAATAAATTTATACTCAGCATCAAATTCAAGGCTTTTCAAAATCTGTCCCTAATATCTTATGTGAATTATATCCCACAACTTATCTTTATTCACCCTACATTTAAGCAAATCAGTGTTATTAAATCTGGTCATGCCTTTACTCACTCTGCTATAACAACATGGAATAACTTCTCCCCAAATTCTGCCCATCAAACTCTCACTCATTCTATGAATGTGGGCTGAAATGTGTTTTCCTCCACGAAACCTTTGAAGGTCACTGGGTTTAAATGACTACTTTGAGGTTTTATAGAATTTTATCTGACTTTTACCTAGAATATTTAGTCAATTCAGGTCTAATCCTGCTTTCTAGACACAAGGGTCCTTGTGGAATGACAATTAAAGTTATGCCACTTGAGTGCTTGGTATTTGTGAAAGAGTTTTATTTACTGGAGATGTGGAGATATAAGGGCGCTGTGTGTAAAACTTGCATGATATTCAGGCTTTCTTTCTCAGAACAATCCCCTTTGAGAGTCTCCATTAAAACAACAACAAAGTGAAGAAATCCAAAGGGAACTCTCTCATCTTCCCATATCAAAACTACACAATTCCAATATATTGTACCTTTACACATTTTTTTTTCTTCCCTCCTTACACTGATTTACTCAAAGACCAACCCTTTCACTCGAGCTCTGGATTTTCCTTCCACCTTCTCAAGGACATAGCTGTTACAGTTATTTTTCTCTAGCTTTACATAAGCAATTTCTCTCTCTCTCTCTCTTTCTCTCTCTCTACTACGTTATTCCCAACAGCACACAGATGTGTTTTATTGTCTCCTTACTCAAAACAAGTACAACTTCCCATGAATGCCTATCGCCCTCTCCTGCCTCACAACTTGACTTTGTATATAGTTTAGCATTCCCGAGAAGACAATTCCTTCCTTTGTGCCTCAGTATCCCCACATGCAAAGTGAAGATGAGAGTAATACATGCACCACATATTTGTCATGAGGATTAAATCAGGGTTCTAAACTAGTGTAACATGCTGAGAATACTGATTGGTTCAGAATAAGCACACAATAAGTTGTAGTTGTTGCAGTTACCCTTATTATGATAACTATGATCACTATTATGTATTATCAGTCTCCTATTCCTCTACTTGACATCTAAACATTGGCATTACTCCAGGATTCAGTACTTCTTTAAACTTCTATTATTCTTGATCTACATTCTTACCCCAGGCAATCTTACCATTCCCCATGATTTTAAATAATTTCTACATGATTATGATTTCCCCCAAAATAATCACTATTCCTGCCCCCTACTCTGAATTTCAGAACTTTATATCAATCTGTTTCTTATTTAATTAACTTTTTATTGCAATAACATATAAACAGCTCCAAATTTCCCATTTTAACCACTCTCAAGTGTAGAACTAAGTAGTATTAATTATATTTGCAATATGGTGCTACCATTACTAATATCCATTACCCCAATTTTCCATCACCTCAGACAGAAGTGCTGTTAGATATCTACATTGAGATTTTTAGTAAATATCTCAAATACAATATATCCACACAGGAAGTTTTTAACGCTAATGTCATTAATGTATTTATTTCTTATCTTTTTCTTTTCCCAACATCCAATACATTGGAAAATCCTAACAATCTACAGCCAAATATATCCTGAATATATTCACTAATTCTCTATTGCCTGTTCCCTAAACCAACCCTACAATTACTTTTACTTGAAATGTTATACTTACTGCATAATCCAGTACTTTATTAATTGTATCTAGGATAGGGAACACAATTAGCTCTAAAGCAATACTTGTTATAAAAACTAATGAATAAAAATATTCATTCCTCCCATACATATAGCAGTACTTGATTTGGAAACTTTAAATTTATTCTGTCTGATTTTAATGGAACTATTAACTTAAAAACATCCCCATTCTCAAATTGGGAGATAGTAAATTCAAGAAAGTTATTTCATTGACTTTATAAGTTAATTTATTTATACTGTTTTATCCACTTGATATACGTCAACTCCAGCTCTCTCTTCTAAGACTAATGGTAAGATTGCACTAAAAATAGGTCCTGTAGGTAAGAGGTATATTAATTTACCGAATTACCTCATAATGGGGCAGCCTGGCAAAAAGAAAGGGCAATAATGATTTCAGGGGCAAAAGAAAATAATTCCTTTTTTAGGCATTTTGCTGGAAAGTGACCAGGCAGAGGATCATGATCCTTTTCACAATATGACAAATCATTGTTGACAGTTAAAATATGCAGATCATGATGTGATCACTCAGTATTGTCTACAGATGGAAACATCTTTAATAAAAAGGTGAGCTTAGAAGTTTTTGGAAACATTTGAGCTAAGGAGAATAATAGCTTTGCAAGGGGCTACAGAACTTTCAGTTAAGAAGAATAATCGGTTTTCAAGAAAGACACAATAACAGAGAGAGTTCAGGTAAAAGTATGTCAAAAAGAAGAGGGATAGAGAAATGGGGAGAAATATTTTTGTCACTACATAGTATATGAAAGTCTGAATGCCTTTCAAAATTAATTGTAGGTAATTTTAAGTTATTTAGGATTGAAGTTAAGAATCAAGCATAATTTAAAACTGTCTGGTAACTAACGAAAATAAATCAATATACGAAGGGAAAATTTACATGGCATGCTGAAAACTAATTTTTCTTATAGATTATTAATTGTGCATTACTGTTGATTATAGAGATGATTAAAAAGTAGTCTTCCTTTAAATATATATCTCTGATTAGAAATTTAAAAAATAGAAGAATAGATTCATTAGAGTATGCTATCATTTGTCAACTGATGGGAGTGATTTAACATTTCACCTTGCTCATAAATAGATAATTTCAAGTCGCAGGTTATAAAATCAATGCACAAAAATAAGTAGCATTTATGTACACCAGTAATGAGCAATCTGAGGAGGAAATCAAGGAAAAAATCCTATTTACAATAGCAACTAAAAGAATCAAATACCGAGTAATAAATTTAACTAAAGGTATAAATGACTTTTACACAGAAAACTCTACAATACTGTGAAAGGAAATCAAAGAAGACTTAAATAAATGGAAGACTATTCCCTGCTCATGGATGAGAAGACAAACATCATTAAGATGTCTATCTTACCCAAACTGATCTACAGATTTAATGCAATTCCAATAAAAATCAACATAGCATTTTTCACTGAATGGGAAAAACTACGAAATTTATTTGGAAGGACAAGAGGCCCCAAATAGCCAAAGACATATTGAAAAAGATAAATGAAATTAGAGGAATCACACTACCTGACTTTAAAACATACTACAAAACTACAGTGGTCAAAACAGCATGGTATTGGCATAAGGTTAGACATACTGACACTGAAACCAAATTGAGAGTTCTAATATAGATCCTTACATATACAGTCAACTGATATTTGACAAGGCCACCAAGCCCACTCAACTGGGAAAGAATGGCCTCTTCAACAAATGGTACTTGGAGAACTGGTTATCCATATCCAAAAGAATGAGAGAGGAATACCATCTCACATCTTATACAAAAATCAACTCAAGATTGATCAAAGATCTAAATATGAGAGCCAAGACCATAAAGACCTTGGAAGATAATGTAAGGAAGCATGTACAGGATCTTGTATTAGGAAATGGTTTCATGAACTTTACACCCAAAGCACAAGCAACAAAAGAAAAAATAGACAAATGGGACCTCCTCAAAATGAAAAAAATTTACACCTCAAAGGAGTTTGTCAAGAAAGTGAAAAGACAGCCTACTCAATGGGAGAAAATATTTGATAATCATATATCTGATAGGAGCCTAATATCCAGCACATATAAAGAAATCCTATATTTTGAAAATAAAAAGAAAATCATCCCATTTAAAAAAATGGGCAAGTGACTTGAACAGACACTTCCCCAAAGAAGAAATACAAATGCTAAAAAGCACATGAAAAGATACTCAACATCACTAGCTATTAGGGAAATGCAAATCAAAACTACAATGAGATACCATCTTATACCCATTAGACTGGCAGCTATTTAAAAAAGAGGACTACAAATGTTGGCGAGGATGTGGAGGAATGGGAAAACTCATCCACTGCAGGTGGGAATGTAGAATGGACCAGCCATTGTGGAGGACTGTTTGGTGGTTCCTCAAAAACTAACTATAGATCTGCCATATGATCCAGCAGTTCCACTGCTGGGTATATACCCAGAAGAATCAAAAGCAAGGACATGAACAGATATATGCACACCAATGTTCATAGGCATTATTCACTATTGCAAAAAGTTGGAATCAACCCAAATGCCCATCAACAGATGAATGGATAAACAAAATGTGGTATATACATACAATGGAATATTACTCAGCTGTAAGAAGAAATACAGTCCTAGCACATGGGATAACATGGATGAATCTTGAGGACCTTATGTTGAGTGAAGCAAGCCATACATTGAAGGACATATATTACATGACCTCTCTGATATGAATTAAGCAAATTGAGCAGACTCAGAGAGCTAGAGTATGGAAGACAGGTGTACAGGAAATAGAAAGGGAGAAGAAGATTGTGAGCCAATGCCCACATGAGTGAAATCTATGATAAAGTGGAAGTGCAGTTGTGCAGTGAAGGGATATGACAGGGGTGTAGTGATACTATTTGGTTGGGTGGTGCAAGTTTCACGGTGAGATAGGGTGGGGAGAGTGGGTTGGACGGTCCATGGAATTGGGGGAGGGTTTGGGGACAGAACAGGTGAACACTAGGGATTGGTGGGTACGTGGCTGTAACTACAATGTTGGGAAAGCTCTTTTGGTAATATGAAAAGGAAGGCTTACTTGTTTAGGGTGTTGCATGAGGGGGCATTTGGGACAGTGCGCACCTGAGGCAGTCCTCTAGAGAATGTGCGAGTGATCATTTTGTCACATAGTGTTGTATCAATGGGTGGAGACCCACACAATGAGTATGAAAGAGTTGGACTCCCATCCTGGGGAGGCCGGATATGTTCTCAGAGGGGTGCGTGTCTCTCGAGAACATGGGCAGTTTCTAATAGGGGAAAACAGATCAGTGTGTCAAGCCCTCAGTGTTGCAAGTAATTATGAATCTTATCCTTCAAGGAGTGAACCTTAGTGGGTTTTCCTAGCTCTAAGTGGAGGGAGAGGGAAGAATACAATAGATGGAAGAGGGGGTATTTAGAGGGCAATGGAAGTGTTCTTCATGATCTTGCAATGTTGGATACAGGTGATGTTAAATTTCAGCAAAAATTTATATAAGTGTATGGTCTAAAATGGAAACCATAATGGAAACTATTGACCATGGTTAGTAGCTATATTTCAATTTTTGTAATTTCAGTTTTAACAAATGTACCATCCACATATAAATAGGGTATTAATACAGAAAGAGGGAAAAGGGGGCAGAGGTTAGGTATATGGGAGTCCCCTATATTCTGTATTTAACTGTACTGTGACCTAAAATTTCTTTGAAGACAAAATGAAAAAGTAAGACACTGGGGAAGAAATGGAAGAAAATGTCACTGTACATACAGAAAAACAGATGTTACAGAGATGAAAGTTAAAATGTCAAAAAAATTTTTTTTAATAGTTTTCATTATTTTTTAATATCCCAATTTTAAAATTTTAATTTAGTTTTACTTGTCTAAAGTATTATGTATTTTATATGTATTTTACTGCTTATGTTTAAACGTATCATTATTTCATTTTCATATTAATTTTATTTAGTGATATTCTTAGCTTCATTTTTGAAGAAGTTTTGGACCACAGAAGGGTTACCACTGTGGTAGGGGAGGATCATTGGTGTGGGGAGTCAATGATGGGGGATACATGGGTGGACGTTCACCTGGGCATACATATAAGGTATATAAATGTATTCAAATGTCCATGGGGTATTGTCACAGTGCATGGAGATTCACACAATAACTGAAAGAGTATTAAGTTCCCATCCTGGGGAGCTCTGCCACATTCTCTAATGGAACAGCAACAATCCCCTGAGTACAGGGGCAATGACTAGTGAGTGAAGTAGGATGGTCCATTGATGGGCCCTTGATATTGATGACTATGCTTATGAACCTTTGCTCTTGAAATTGCAACTTAGCTCAGTGTTGTAGGGTGCCTAAGAGTTACCTCCTGAGAGCCTCCACGTTGCTCAAATGTGGCCTCCCTCTAAGCCAAACTCAGCATATAAATGCATTACCTTCCCCCCAGTGTGGGACATGACTCCCAGGGATAAGCCTCCCTGGTACCAAGGGATTACTACCAAGCACCAACTAGCAATACAACTGGAAAAAGACCTTGAATAAAAGGGAGAATAGGTAAGAACAAATAAGTTTATATGGCTAAGAGACTTCAAAGTGAGGCGGGAGGTCATCCCAGAGGTAATTCTTATGCACGTCTCGCAGGATCGCATAGACTGCCAAAGTTGATACTACCCCAAATAATGGGGCTCCTGGGGGCGCTGGAGATACCCAGGTCCTACAGTCATGGCAGATTCTCCAGTTTGGTGCCTTGCCAGTGGGTCTTACTTTGGAGTTTGTGCTCCTAAGTGTGACAGAGTTGGATTCAGTTGTGACTTCTCTACACATTACTCTTCTGTCCTTTCTATTTGAACCTATAGTTGGTGCTAGTGTCGGGAGATGTTTGCTCAAGAGACTTGAATCTTTGAGCTGTCCATGTGCCAGCTGGAACCTGAGCCTCAGAGGAGTTGTAACACCTAGTCTCCAGTTCATTGGCCTCACCCAGAACAACTAACAAGGAGGTGAGGATGGACAACCATCATACCAAGAAACCGAGAGATTCAACAACTGTAAGCAAGAGAGTTCCATCCCTCAGCTGTATGGGATAGAACACCCTCTCAATGAGAGGTGGAGTGGCCATCACCATCCCATAATCCTCAGAACTGGGGAATAAAATTTAGAGTAGAGTGGATTTACTGTTATTCTACTATAGACTTATTGTGATTCTAGCAATGGAAGAAATTATATCATTGATATAGAGACAGTGGCCACTGGAGGTGCTGAAGGCAGGGAGCGTGAAAAAGAGGTGTAATATGGGGGCACTTTCAAGACTTGGAATTGTTCTGAATGACATTGCAATGACAGATACAGGCCATTATATATTCTGCCATAACCTACAGAATTGAGTAGGGGAGAATGTAAACTACAATATAAACTATAATCCATCCTTAGTGGCAACACTCCAAAATGTGTTCATCAATTGCAATGAATGCACCACACTAATGAAAGAAGTTGTTAATGTGGGGGAAAATGGGAGCTGTGGGAAGTGGGGCATATGGGAATCCCTTATATTTTTATATTTATTTATGTAACATTTTATGTAATCTAAGTATCTTTTAGAAAAAAATAAAAAATAAATTTAAAAAATTAATTAAATGAACATAAAAATAAATAAATAAATAGATACTTTCAAACAGGACCTCATTAACAAAAGAGAAAACTGAAAAAATGTGTATGAATTACTATCACTTCTAGTAAACTGCAATTTAAGGGAGTACAGATGTATTCACAATTTGTAGAAGAAAAGAAAATGTGATATGAACTAAGCTATAAAGAAAGGATGTTATGACTTCCCAGGAGGTTCTTTTCATTTCCCTACATTAAGTTACAATGAGGCCTAGAAGGATTATCACTGTCAGAGAAGGGGAGGTCTAGTTAGATACTGCCTTTCATGTTAAAAATCAATCATTAATAAAACATTTCAATTTCTGACTTTTCTCAAGAGCAACAGACACTTCAGTTTTGGTTATTGATTATGTGGAAAGAACTGAGCTTGGGACTGAATTGAAAATTCTATTAAACTGTCCATGTAATGTCAATTGATATTTTTAAATCAGCTTTTATATGACATTTGATATTTTAAGTCACCCAATCTGTTTATGACAGTTAAATTAAAAATCACATTTACAATATTTTTATTAAATAGCCCTTCCTATGAACAGCTTCACAAAATGACACAATGCCTTAAGTTTCCATGTTAAACAGATGAACCTTTTTTATTTCGATTCATTTATGTAAAAAAGTACCATCACACATGTTTTTAATTTTTCACAAAATTATAGTTCCATATTGGGGAACCTTTTGGCAAAGCATTTTATGAAAAAAATCTAAACACCGTATGTAACATAATCAAAAGCCCAGCTTTTCACTCTTTGTCTCTTATGTTTCAAATGAGATTTGGCTTTAGAATTAGTATATTTATGATATGTCTGCAATGATCATAATTATTATATATTTTACATAAAATAATTACTAAGTTTGCCAGAATGTAATTTATTGTTATGATCCAAGCCTGCTTTGAAAAGTCCTGGATAAGAATCATTCTCTAGTTTTACATGTTACTCAATTTATACAGCATGTGCATTTGGGTGCCAATTTTCACAGTTTAATTTTAGAAGTTTACATTATTTTAACTTTTTAAAAAAATTTTAGAGTAGGCAAGGGAGTAAAGAGTTTATTAAGACATGAGAAATAGAAAAAAGTACATACCTGAGACATGGGTGTGAACTGTATTAAAGGGTAACTGACAAAATTAAAGTAAGCACAGACAAGAACCAAAGAAAGAATTTTACACGCTTAGCATAGGGAAACACCCAACTTTAGAATCACCTTCAAGCAAAGCACCCAGTGGTGTCCCCTTTAGCTACCTTTAGCAAACTGTAAAGTCCTGTGGGCTTTTCTACTGGAAGGAATGGAGTTGTAAGGGGACTGGCAAAGAACGAGGAGTCGGTTGTCAGGGAGTGTTACTTGCCTCTTTGTCTCCTGCCATGGCTCACCAAATATGTTAGCAGAACACTCTGGGTTTTGGGTTTCTAGCTTCTTGGCTATGTCATATAAAGGAATTTAAGGAGAAACCATAAAAGGTAGGCAAGGGAGTAGAGAGTTTATCATGAAATGAGCAAAAGAGAAAGTACATACTCCAGGAACGGGTGCAGGCTGTGCTACAGGATGAGACGCACCTACAACTTTTTCTTGGAGTAGGAAACATGGTACACTATAATACTGACACCTATGAAACAGCTTACCTTTTTGAATTTATATTAATTGTTGTATTTGAGCAAGAAAGACATGCTCTTGTGATACACAACTTTTCATGAAACATTTATCATTATTAATCTATTGGGAAAAATGATGAACCCTCTTCTCTTCCAAGTATATCCCCTCTGTCCCACCAATGATTTTACTACAAGGACATATTAGATGTGTTCATTCAGAAACACTTCATTAACACTTATTTTTCCTGAAATAACACTTAAGGAGTAACAAAGTCATAAACTGTTTTTCCATGTTAACTTTCAGGAAGTGGGTCCTAATATGGAGAGAGTGCTATGAAGAAGTCGAGAAACTGTTCCATAACAGTGTACTGTAAAAAGAATGGGTAACTGATAGTCTTATAACTGACTAAGATGATATAAATGGATAATTATATTGAAATTACTGAATATAATTAACGCAGCATATAAAGAAATAAAATGTCAGCTTTATCATAGAGAAATTGTTATGCTTTTTAATACGCTGCTTAACTCTACCAGTCTTTTTAGTCCTATTTTAATGAGAATAAATGCATTGTGTGGTACTTAATTCCATAGAATCCAGAGATCTATGAGATTTTTAACATTACCTGGTACTAATAAGTGAGAAGCCAAAATATTATTGGGCCTTAAGTATAGACTTTTTGACAGTAACATTATTTTTCTTACATGCAAAAGTTCTTCAAAATAGTATGCAAATTGTTCAACTTTGAAGAAGGTTTATATGGCTGGATTTATCTACCTAGCACCTCAATCCTATCCTCATTCCACCGAGCACTTTTATTAATCACTCACTAATTGTATCTTCAACAAGCACATGCTATATGTGTGCCAGGCATAGTACTCAGAGCTGAGGATCAAAATATAAGTAAGTAATGGTTTCTGCCCTCATCCTTGAAAAGCTTACCATCTAATTTGGGGGCAGGATTAGGAGTATCAGTCATATAACAAAAAAATATATAAATTTAACATGATTAATGAATTATCATTTTTATAAGCAAGAGTTCTTTTAGCAAAGTTGACATATCACTATAAAAAATGGATTTTCCAAATCTCTTAATTCAGGAAATAGAATATAATGTTCACTTAAAAATGGGAAATAAAGAAAGGAATTTATAATTTAGAAAGGGCAGATATGGGGAACAATTTCATAAAATATAAAAATATAGTGGTATTTCTCTTTGAGCCAACAAAGGAACAAACAAAAAAATATGACACAAATTCACACACAGTAAACAACTTCACAGAAGTGAAAGCACATACTTATACCTAGAAGACCCAAGAAATCTTCACAGAGATGGTGATACTTGTGGTTGTTCTTCAAAAATACATAGTAGTTTATCATGTGGAATAGAGAGATTGGGGGAGCAAGCAGACTGACAAGGGGGTGTGAAGAAGCAGATGAGTAAACCAACATTCACAGGGAATTACATCTGTGGTTATAGTGCCACCTGGAGAGGTTTGGGAAGGGCCCTTCTTTAGCATACTAGCAAATCTGATCTATCTTGTAAGTAATAAGGATGTGTTGGAAATGTTGTGTAAGCAAGAAATTGAAGTCTGTGTTTTAGAAGGAAATTTTCACAGTGGAATGGAAGATGGCCTAGGAAAAGTAAACACAGAGCCCGAGAGACATGTTAATATATTCTGCCGGCAACTAGCTGTGGGAATTTAGGTACATTACTTCACCTTAGATTTCTCATCTTTGACATATTTTTGTAATATTTTTGAATGGATAACACAAATTAACACATTAAACAATACAGTGAAAGTCAATATTATTGATAGTTAATTTTATAAAGCAGGACAAAGGAAAGCAATAACGGTGACATAACAAAAATCTAATTTGAGAAATATTAAGGAGCTATGTTTAATTTCTGCTGATATGTAGATCAAGGAAAACCATTTCTTATGAGTAATGTTAAGAATACTGTACAGCTTTTACAGAATACTGTATATATATTTTTTTGTTTCATGTTCACAAAAAGTTGGGGATCACTGTGTCAATGCAGGAAAAGTTTCTTAACTGTTGAATAACTCAGTATTTCATATTAATGTATATTATGACTTTCCATGAGGGAAGATAGTGATCAGGGTTTCCCAAACTTAATTAAACTTTTTATTTTATTTATTTATTTTTTTAAGGAGTACCATCCTTGCTCTTAGCGGAAAAAGTAGAATGATACCAGGTAGTTTACAAATTTCAGGAAACTGAAGGGCAAACAGTGTAGCCTCAAGGAAGACTCTGAAGAAAGAGAATTACGCATGGATTACTCTTGTCTGGATATGCATTTTAAAACATTTATATGGAAATATTTTAATTTGAAATTTAATTTGAAATTTAATCGTGTGGTAGACAGAAAAATGGTCCCCAAAAGATGTTCAAGCCCTAATCCCTAGACCCTGAATATTTATGTAAAGCAGCATATATATGCCATGTCACATTACATGGCAAAAAGAAATTTGCAGATGGAATTACATTATGGACCTTAAAAGATCAAGCTTGCTTATCTGGATGTACCCAATGTAAACACATGACCACTGAAAAGTCAAAGAGGAAGACGGAAGGGTAGGTTAGAGAATCGCAACTATGGTAGAAGAGGCAGGAGAGATTTGAAGCATGAGAAAGTCTTGACATACTGTTGTTGGCTTTGAAAATGGAAGAAAGGGGCCATAGAACAAAGAATGTGGGCAGGCTCCAGAAGCTGGAAACAGCCCTCGGCTCATGGCCAGAAAGGAAATGGGACCTCAGTCCCATGATTTTTAAGGAGCTGAATTTAACAAACAACCTGAATGAGCATGGAAGTGGAATTTCCCCTGAATCCTCCAGAAAGGAACAGTCTTGATGAAACCTTAATTTTAGCTCAGTGAGACCTGTGTCAGATTTCTGACCCTCAGAAATATACATATACACACATATATGCAGAAAATGAATTTCCCACTTGATACATTTTCACAAAATAAACACACTCATGTAACTAGTACCCAGATAAAGAGAACACCACTCCAGAAACTCCCATGCCGCCCCTTTACAGTTATACTACTGTCCTGACTTTTAAAATAACACTCTTCCCTGTTTTTAAATTTTATGTATATGGAACCATACAGTATATTTTACTTTGTGTTTGACCTCTTTCCCCAAAATTATGTTTGTGAGATTCATCCATGTTGTTTTGTTTCTTTTCTTTCTCATGGTTATACAGTATTACATTATATGGCTATAATGAAATGTATTTATATATTCTATTACTGTAGCACATTTTCTCTAGTTTTTGTTGTGCTACTGTGCACATTCTTGTACTTCTCTTTTTGGGAATACATATAAACATTTTTGCTGAGTTTATACTTAGGAGTATAAAATTTCTGAATCATAAGGTACATGTGTGTATGTATGTTTATGTGTGTATGTATGTGTGTATATTTATGCCTGTGTATATGCATGAATGTATGCATGTATGTATATGTATGTATATGCCACTTTAGAAAATACTTACAAATACTTTTCCGACATTGCTGTACCAATTTATTCACCTACCAGCAGCATATGAATCTTGCCAGATTTCAAAGTTACATAGGCAGTGTACACTTATTGCAATACAATTCAGATACACAGTCATCTTTCCAGACTACTAATTTTATAACAGTTATGGAAGGAGCCCTGAACTGCCTTCCAAATACAATTGGTTATATTTCATTTCTGTAACAAATACTTTAACAAATACTATTGTCTTCACAGTCTAACTTTCCTATTTGTTTTAGCTCCTGAAAGCAGGCATGATGTCCTTCTTGTTTGTTACGTATTTAAGCAACAATTTGCAGAAGTGGTTGGCAGAAAGAGGCACTGAATACAATGATTTTATATAAGAATGCATGAGTTCATGTATATTCTTTCCTTATTTAAAGAAACATTTTTTTTAAAAAAGAAATGAATACTAGATGACTATATAGTTTAGAGAAATATATTAACAATAGTTTTCAATGTATATGAGCACATGAGCTATTCTTAGTGTTTTATACTATTTTATAATTTTGAATTTTCTTGATTGTTGGACTAGCAAAATTATATTTGTTGCCATTTGCATGGACTAACTTCAGGATTTAGAACCATGTTTTATGACATTCTTGAGCAGAACCACATATTTTGTACACATTCTATATGTCAGAATTAGAGAACACTTTGTAGGTTACAAAAAGATGTAGAATATTGGGAAAGTAAAGGAAAACACAAAAAAGAAAAAATAAATTATCAACCTTACACATGAATGCTTTTGTGTAAATACATATAAAATTAGTAAATATATACATATGCACATAATGGAAAGAAGGTATACCATATATAGTATGTATATAAATAAATATGGATACAACAATAAATGCAGATATGCTCAATCCTCAATCAAGCATACAAAATTTTTTTGATAAAATGCTGTAAATGCTCTCTTATAAACTGGCTTTTCCACTATGTATATTACAATAATTTTATCATGTCTACATTTAAATAATATTTTAAAATACTGTGCAAAATGGCTGCCTATTGATTCATCTTCTAGTTTAACCATAATTGAATTATATTACTTTTTGTAAGCTATTCAAATTAGTTCCAAATCATTGCTAAAAAAATTACTATTTCAGTGAACCTAATGATAGATATTTAGGCACATTTATTATTATTTTCTTAGCATAGATTCCTGTAAGTTAAACTTCTGTGTTAAAAGATAAGCATATTTTTAAACTCTTGATATTTATTTCTAAATTGGTCCCCATAAAACCAAAGCTTTTTAATTTCACATTTTCATTTGGAAAACAAGCTATATTCAGATCCATTTATACTTCCATACAATTAATTTTAAAGATTTCTAATTTTATCCTTTATATTAATAATTCACTGCTATTAAAAAAATGAAAGGAAAAAATAGTTGCATGCAGTAGATTCCTTGTGCTTGCTTGGATTCGCTTAGAAGAGACAACCGTGAATATTTGTGAGTGGATTGTTAACTAATAGTAACTTGACATTGGGCATGGTGGGGGTATTTATACCACAAACATCAGCAAATGCTACACATCAGGGCTTTACTTTATTCAGAGCCAAATTACTAGCACGGCATTCATTACGTGTAATCAGTAGCAGAGTAGCTGAAGCAGTAACGGATGTCTTATTGATATTACTAAACAGTCTTTCAAAATGTAATTAATGATTTTTAAACTAAATAGAAGCTTATGAGAATGTCCATATTACAACACTCAAAATCATTGTGAATTACATATTTTAAAATATCCATTCATTTGAGAGTTTTTGTCTGTGTTTCTACTGTTAAAACTGCATTTGTGACATTTTCTCCATCACTCTCAAGTCCAGATAAGCAACAAAACAAATAAATCAAGATGTGATTTATAGTGGTTACCAAATTCCACAGTAAAAGAAAATATTTACTTTGTTTTAAATTCAATTGATTTAAATGTAAATTTATATAATTTAATTTTTAACAATAGCTGTGCTTAACAGCCAGATCACAAAATACCTGAAACTTTGACAAGCAGGTCTAGTGAGCTGGTATGAGCTGGCTCCAGCATACCACTCTCACCTATGAGCAGCAACTCTACATGTAAATATATAACCAACAGGAATGAGTGCATATGTCTACAAAAATATATGCACAAGAATGTTCAAAGCAGCTTTATTCATAATAGCCAAAACCTGGAAAAAATGATAGAACCATCAAAAGGAGAATTCATCAAGAAATTGTGATATATTCATACAATGGAATACTACAAAACTATAAGAAAATCAGTAAGAAAAAGATAAAAAATTGTTTAAATGGGCAAAGGTCTTCAAAAGCATTTCATTAAAGAAGATATCCAAATGGCCAATGACATGTAAAAAGGTGTTTAATATCATTTCCTACAGAGGAGTACAAACTAAATCATATTAAAATACCTCAAACACAACAATGACTAAAATTTAAGAAGAACAACAATAAAAAAAAATGTTGGCAAAGATGAGAACCAATTAAAATGCTCATATATTCCTCATGGTAATAAAATGTTCTTTATCTACTTTGGAAAACACATTAGCAGTTAGATTCCAGTTAACCTTTTGTTTTAAGCAATGTATTGTTAAATATTTATCAACTAGATCTCAGAAAAATAACTGTATGCATATAAGTACATATTTAAGTTTATTATAAATTTCACTGATATAAAGGATGTGTAGCAATCAATTTACAAATAATAAAATACACCATTTCATTTATTATGAATTCTATGTAATCAGTTTATTCTTACAGAATGCTGTTTTGTGTCTAAGCCAATATATGGGTGCAACCTGATTAGTATATGTGGTTCTGACATAAATATACGTTGATATTTTTATTTACATTAATAAAGCAAGATAAAATTTTAAAGTGTATTGATCTGTAGACATTGCATTGTGAATATCACAAACACTTGGGGAAATATTTTGCTAACATTCAAAAATTATTACCTAGGAAAGAAGGCATACACACTACTAACATAAATCAACAAGGCCTAACTATGTAAAAAACAAATAAAAATAATGTTCACTTAATATTATTTTAGTAGCCTTCCAGCCCTCTGAAGGATATAGCTCTTTTGGCTCTCTCAGCTGCCTATAAGATGATACAATGGCAAGGTTACAATTTTCCCTACTTAAGGGACAAAGGGAAAAAAAGATATCCATTATTGATGCATACAGAAAACATTTATGCCTGGGAGTGCTACATCAGACTCTTTATAATTGTTAAAGGATATTTTAAATTATTTTAAACTGCACTTAAGCATCAATAAAATATTTTACATTCTTCATTTGGAATTTTTATGTTTTTGCCCATATTATTACTCTGAAATATTTAATAGGTATGATTAAATAATAACAGAATTTATTCCATGACACCAATGCCAGAATGTCCTTCAGGAAAGCTTGTTTGACAATAACAACAAAATAACTTTCACGAATGGTATTAAATTAATTTCTTTTACAAGGGAACAAAGACATTTAGAGATATTCACTAACTAACCTATATCCATGTTTCTTGAATTCCTTAGTAACAGCAACTTTTACACTTAGTAAACTTAGCAACTTTTACACTTAGTAACAGCAACTTTTACACTGGTGACTAAATAGGCATAGAAATATTTTGTAACTTCTTTAAAGAAGTTACAAAAGTTCTGGATTGATTCTTTTTTGTCTACATATTTTAGAACATTTTGGATCATTTAATATGTTACTGGATATTTCTGTCTGGCAAGAGTGATCTTTTATGGATCATGAATATTTCCAAATTGCCTGAGTAATTAACCTTTTGGATAATCATGAAATTAAAATTACAGATTGGAATTAAATGGATGAATGAAAAGGAGGAAGAATTAAGAAGAAACAGAATGCCTGAATAACGTGACTATTTATAGCAAGGGCAGCATGTGTGTCTTGATTTGTTGATTCTTTGCCTGTTCCCCTCTGTATTATCAAAGCTAGGAATATGTACGCACAGCATGCATTAGCAATACCTGCTGGTTAGGAATTGAATTAGCTGAAGCCAGGAGAGTTCAATAGAAAGACCTCAGCAAGGGTATAGCAATAGGTTCACAAGACATTTAAATCAGGAAGAAAAAAAGCTGATCCTTGTCAAAGTCCCTCTACAGGAATAGCTGTGGTGAGTGTGAAGTATTTTTTTTCCAAACATTTACAGTTGGTGTTATTATAAAGAAAAGCATCAGGTTCATATTTATATGCCTGAACTTGTAGTTTCTTCCTCCAAGAGTACAAATGACTTGCACTTATTCTCATGAAAATCATGATATAGCACCACCAAAAAAAGCCAAGATGGTTGCTGTGTGGGTTCCAAGCCTGGCAATAGTAATAATAAAAGAATTTTAAAAAGAGATCAATATTATTCAGACAATATAGTCCTTGCTATTGGAGTTATTGTTATTAAATTCTCTTAGGAATTACGTTCACATTCCTTAATGCTATAAAATCTTGAAAAGCATCTCATTCTTCAAGAAGACTCCTCTTTTAAAAAAATCTTTACTAAATTCAAAAATCAGCTTTACAATGACCATCATATCCTCTTAAATATACTCAGTAAATTCATTCTATTTGTTTTCCATGCTGATAATTCTTTTGTTTATATATGCAGGAGGGGGGAGTTGTTGTTAATAGAACACTGAGATAATAGAAAGTATGAAAGCATATGCCATTCTGACTAATTTGTGAAACTGAAACTCTGTTCTGCAGTATTTAGAATAGAAATTTTTGGGCCACCAAGGACATTCAGAGGAGACAAACACAATTCAATATTGAAAGTTGAAGCTACTTTAAAATATATATAAATAAATAACAAAAAAATGATATTCTCCAAATAGCCTGGCTCCCCTAAGGGGAAAAAAAAAAACATAATATTTTGAAAATTACTTTCCTTTTACTCTCCTTGAAGGAAAGAATGGTTTCTGGTCATATGTTTAGGGGCAATAAGCCAAGAAAAAGCCCACGCATTCGTGGACACCAATATTATTAGTATTATCTGTTAGAAGTCAACATGTCCCAGATTAGATTAAGAGAAGTTAATTTTAATTTCTTTGCAAAAATGTTAGATAATCATTCATTTATAAGACAGCCATTACTTAATGACTTTTCAAAATAGTTGACCTAGGAATGATTTAGTTTTTTTTTTTTTTTTCTTTTGTTTCTTTCTCTACTCCTTCCACCCCTATCTAAGTTTCTTTTGGCACCCCATGGGAGAGAACAGGGAAAAAGAGGACATATCTGCCAAGAACAGGAAAAACATTATTTCTCCCACTCTTCTTAATTTAGCTTAAGCTTCCTGTGTTCATAGTTCTAAGTGAAGATAATGGGGACACATTCAAAAACAGGTATGATGCTGTGGAGTGCTAGAGGAAAGAATCAAATGAGGACCTTTCTCCCTAGAATTGCAGCTCTCATCCAATATGGTACCATTCAATCCCAGTCCTACCTCATATAAGCCTCTCCCTTGGACAGAGAGTTCCGGGTATTGCTAATGCCATCCATATTCATATATTTTCCAAAACGAAATGCATGGTATTAGAATCTCACGATACTTGCTAGATTATGTAAAGGATCATCAAAGAAGAAAAAACTCTTGTCAGAATCAAATTTTCCTTTGATTTATTAACCTTGAGAAAGTAACAGAAACAATGTAGAGGAGATCTATAATTACGCTGACCAATAGACACATATGCCCTCCTTTGGGTAAAATGAATTCTAACTCTGAAGGGTCTATTTACTCCCAATAGGCCAATGATATTTTTAAAAGTCTTCATTTTCTCAGGCGTGACTTAGGTTACCTATGTACTAGCATTATTATAAGTCTTTTCAAATAATTATGGATCATACCAGATTCCATTATTTTTCCTTTATTAAGATTTTTTAAATATCTAATGGGAAAAATGATATTTTTAATATTCAAGTATTATCATTCCTTCTCACATATTTTCACTGGAATTGGAATTCTGTCCAATTCAATGCTTAATTATTTTTTATTGTTTTTTAAAAGATATTTCGATTACATAAATGTTACATAAAACTATAGCGGATTCCCATATACCCTGCTCCCTACATCTCCCACATTTTCCCACATTAACAACATCCTTCATTAGTGTTGTACATTCATTACAATTGATGAAAACATTTTGGAGCATTGCCATTAAGCATGCATTATAGTTTACACTGTAGTTTACATTCTCCCCTGAACATTTTTGTAGGTTATGGCAAGATATGTAATGGCCTATATCTGTTGTTGTAATACAATTACAATTGTTGGGACAATTTCCAAGTCCCAAAAAAGTCCCCATATTTCACCTGTTTTTCCTCTCTCCCTGTCCTCAGAACCTCCAGTGGCCACTACCTCCACATGAATGATATAATCTCTTCCATTGCTAGAATCACAATAAGTCTATAGAAGAGTACCAGTAAGTCTACTTTAGTCCGTAGTTCATTCCCCAATCCTGAGGCTTCTAGGATGGTGATGCCCTCTCCACCTCTAATTGAGGGGCTTTGATCCCATGGGAGTGCCTAATTATTAAATAATTTATTTCCACATTAGTGTATATGGCATGCCATCATAAAGCAAAATTTAACCCATAATGTATATTAGTTAAATAGATTAATAATACTTACTGTTATTCTATGAATTTTTTAAATCATTGTAATTGCATTAATAATAAGCCTACACTTACCTATTTCCCTTTCCCAGCATTTGGTGCACTTTAGCAAGCATAACTACTCATCAAAATAAAAGAAGAGCAAAAATTACCAGATGTATAGTTTTGTATTTATGTCTTAATTCAAAATGAAATTTTCTATTTTTCAGAAAATTGTTCTTGAGCTTTGTCTCTATATCCATCTCAGATGCTGCATGATATTTTCAATATAGATTCATGTGTGTATGTTAATGTTGCTCAAGTATATACAATTCCTGTGATTCCACAATTTCAACAAAGAGTACTGTTATGGATTGAATTATGTTCCTCAAAAAGATATATTCAGGGACTGTGGATGTAGCTCAAGTGGTTGAGCACATGCTTCCCATGTACAAAGCCCCAGGTTCAATCTCCAGTACCTCCTAAAAACAAACAAACGAATGAAAAAACCAACTCTAAGCTCCTAATCCAATATGACCGGTGTTCTCATGAGGAGAGGAAATTTTGAGACAGTCATGAAACAATAGCAGACACACAGAGAGAGAAATGGTCATTAGATGGAGGAGGATTAAGTTATGGTACAAGCCAAGGAACATCATGATTTATCAGCCATCACCAGAATCCTATAGACTTCAAAGGAAGCATGGCCTTACCTATACTTTGATTTGGAATTCCAATCTCTAGAACTTTGAGACAGTACATTTCTGTTGTTTAAGCCAACTATTCTGCAGTACTTTGTTAAAGCAGCCCTGGGAAACTAAGACAAATACATTTGTGAAAAATTGGCCTATAACATATAATTAAATCAGAATTGTCCTGGCATTTAGTTTTTCTTGGTATGATTTCATTATGAGTTTCAAGGCTGAAGATCATTTTATAAACTCCTCCAAAATTACTTTAACTATTTTAAAGCTGCTACTCTATAAGCAGAGTGTAATTCTTCTGTATGAGCAATAGATTGTATATGCAATAAATACAATTTTTAAAAAAACACTTTTGGGATAGGGAGGGGATGAGCAGTTGAAATACAGGGGCTTCTTTGGGAGTTGGAGGTTGTCCTGAGTACTGTTGTGGCAACGGATGTAGGCCATTTTAAATCAGCACACACCACTCAGAACTGAGTGGGAGAGAGTGTGGTCTACAGTCTGAACTGTGGTCTATGGTTGGTGGCAAGGCTCCAGGATGTGTAAGTTCATTGAGGGTGGTGGGCCACACTTGTGGGAGATGTTTGTGTGGGATGTGGTGTGAGGTGTGGGAGGTGTGCAACATGGGAATCCCAGTGGGTTCTGTGTAATATTTTGGGTAATCTAAGCACCTCTTAAAATATATGTGTATATATATATAACATTTTTGTAAGCAAATACACATATATGCATATATATTTATATATCATTTTGCAAATGTTTGTATGTATTGTGAGAATTTTGATTTTTACCCACAATAAAAATAAATTAAAAAAAAAAGCCCTGGCATACCTGAAAAAAAGATTCTTCTCCTTTGCTGGCTTATCCTCTCCATCTTTATACAGTAAATAGAATCCACTATCTCCTATTACAGGTAAATTTTAAATTGGGTTATTATCTTGGCCAGATTCTGTAGCTTTCAGGTTGCTTTTGGTTAATAAAATTAGTCCTTCCTTCAAACTCATTTCTGATCCAAGCTCTCCCCATCCACCATTACAACCCAGAGCAAGGAACCAAAAATGGGTGTGGGAATAGATTCTGCCCTGGCTTGATTTCCTCCATCACCCCCTTCTTAGCCCAGGCATGTCACCATTGGAGCAGGATAGTAGGATGGGAAAAAAAACTTCACATTTCTTTAACTTAACTCTGCAGGCTAAGTCAACTTGACTGTTGGTGCCCTCAATGTGACCAATTTTATTTTTCAAATGCTGGCTCTTTTGTGAAGTATGCATAAGAATTTTTCAAAGTCCCTTTAGGGGCTTCCAAATTCCATGTTCCCTGATGTGTGAAGCCAACTGGACACAACCTTTTCCACCTTTCAACTCCTCAGACCTTGCTGCTTAGATTACTTTCTTTTAAGAAATCCCTTGGGTAGGGAACTGACAAGACCATTCAAGTCTAGTCAGCTTCCCAAGTAACTTTTAGGCTTATAGAAAATTTACCCATCTTCTGTCAAATAATATTGCTCCTCTCTCATTCCTATTCTGTCCTGCTGCTTCTGTCTTCCTCCCTCCTTAGGAAGGCACAGGCTTCCAGTAAAAGCACTGTCTGAGCAGATGTCCCACAAGGAGAGAAAGTCCTATCCAAAAAGGAGGGAAAAGAATGCCCCTCTTGAATGCATTCCCAAACTTTATGTGAAAGTCCATTTTGATGCATTAGTGTGCTTACTCAGAGACAAAGGGACTGCCTTGCAGAATAAGTACTGCAAATCTCAGAATCTCACAAGGCCAAGGATTCTGCCATTAGCAATATCTAGGTAAGATCTGGTCCCAATTGTTGTTTGCCTCTTCAGAATAGAATGCAATTAGTCCCTCATATCCCTCAGCTTTGGGGCCTACTCCCAAAATCAGAGGCAACAAAAAAGTTTCATTTAATATCCAATAACAAATATACAAACACATACACATAAATATACATGCATATATTATAAACATACATATACATAGATATTCAGATGCATATATGTATTTATATGCTTATAAATTATGTGCTTCCCTTTTCTTCATGCATCCAGATACATTTGCATTGTTAATGGGTATATAAAAAACTTTACTTGCTCAAATTGCAAAAGAAAAAATGTCTCTGCAGTGCATATTAGAAAATTCAACTTTATCGACTTTATCAACACTACTATCCCATTTGTCGAGAGACAAATATGTTCTAGGGATAAAGGAACTATAACAATTTAAACTTTAAACAGTGTGCAAAACAAACTAAAACTAAAGTTTGGGTTCATGGAACTGTATATTAATCCCCTTTTCCCGTACTCCAAGCAAAGTGCTTTTATTCATAGGAACCTTTTAGATCTTTTGTGATTTTTTTCTAAGCATGAAGAATATATCGTTCCTGAACTCATCCTGAGAGTTAAATTTTTTCAGTGTGGTCACTTTATTATTTTTGTAACACAGTGAATTCTGAGGATGACTGAAAACCAAATTTCAAAGGTTAAAAAAATAAAGTTTTCACCTGCTTAAGTTATTTTAGATTGCATGTTGTTTGTATATGACCCATTACTTTAATCTAGAATCATTACTTTAATATGAACACCGAAGATTTCCATCTACATTTCCAAAATCTTTTTCTCTCCACCTCATTTACTCACCCATTAGTTTTCAATGCTCCCCTGACTACTTTTAACCCTATTTAAAGTCATGAGGTCTATTTGACTTCAAAATATTTGACAGGTGTTTTATTTCCAAGCATAAGCATCTGCTTAAATTGTTCAGACAGAGGGTTATTTGAGCTACTTGTTTACTGAACAATTTTTTGTCCTTAGACAAAATAGGGAGTATTTTTAGCCTATAGTCCCCAAAGCATAGTAAAATAGTAAAATATAGCAAATGGTGGTCTGTATATTTAACAATTCTGTCCCCAGTTCTCTTCTTTCTCAAAAGGTCACTTGAATTCTGGAATTGCTATATAGGTACTTCTTAAGTTCCTATATTTCATTTTGCCTTTGTTTTTTAAAAAGCCATGCTATTTAAGAAATAAAAATTTACAATGATGAAAAACATTGGCTTTCATCCCCAGGTATCTCATATTTTCTTCTATCACATAGTTTTTCCCCAAAATCTCTTCTTTTTCTAAAACACGCTGGAGCCCCATATTTGGATATCAATAACATTTTACTATTTATCATAATTAACAAGTAATTTGGTGAACATGTAAAGAGCATGTTTATCAAATATTAAGTTGAAATTAAGTGAGATGGCTATCTCAAACACTGTTATGTAATTAGCATACAGAAGAGTTTGGCAGACTATGAGGAAAGGTCAAATAGGAACGAATATCCTATATTTAATCGGGTTCAAAAAACAAACATAGATCTCATTCAATGTGATTTGAGCTCTTGGATTTAGCTCTGTCAGCTCCAAAATTGCCAATGAAATGACCAAACAAAATGCAAATGATTAAATGACTATTTTAATAATCAAATGAATAAATATAAATGAAACAGAAAAAGGAACTTAGAAGATAGAAAACATTATAAAAGGCATAAAAGATTTTTAGCTACTTATTAAGAAAAGTGAGCCCAAACTGAAGCTTAATCACTTTTAGGACACTTGAATGCAAAGCAAAAATTTTTAGGGTATATCTTCTTTGGAATCCCACTGATACCCTGAGTTAGCCAGAGTTCTGCAGAGAAATCGAACTGAATATATACTATATACACACACACACACACACATATATATTATGTGATTTACTATAGGAATCATCTCACACTACTGTGGGGATCGGCAAGTCCAAATTCCATAGGACAGGCCACAAGTTGGGTACTCCAGTAAAGGTTTTGATGAATTCCCCAAGAGAAGCTGGCTGGCAGAAGTAGAGAGAGAAATTCTTCTTTCTCACTTCGGTAATCATCAGTTCTCCCTTTAAGACCTTCAGTTGACTGGATGAGACTTCTCTCATTGCTGAAATCAGATTCTTTTGTTAATTATAATCAGCCATAGATTCCATCAAATAATCAATAATTTAAATCCTCAAAATACACTCAATAACAATTAGGCCAGTGCCTTCTTGACCTAACAACTGGGCACCATAACCTAGCCAAGGAGACATGTGAACTTAACTATCACACACCCTTAGCTCAGAGGGTATATCTGGCAGCAAGTACAGACAATGCTGAGATTAAGTAGATATGATCTTCTCTAGCTCCTCTTTGATTTCAGTTGGAATGCAGAACAGTACTCTTTTAAAGTAACAACACATACATAAACACACACAAAACATTATCCTTTTGCATAACATCTGGGGCAAAGATTGTTGAATGAGAAGGCACCTAAGTTCTCAGATTAAATAATTTCACTCTTTAAAGGCTGCTGAAAGTGTAAGTAGTTCAAAACAAAAACTAATTTGAAGGATATGAGCAACTCTATCACTATAAAGAGAAATCCCCCAAGAAAAAAGCAGAAATTGGGAGATGATTATTATATGAAAGGTTAAAGTCAATAACGTTAAGAAAGTAGAAGGAGGAATGATACATTGGATAGTGCTCTATAGCCAATAAATGACTGTACATGGTCAGTTCATTGACATGCATCAGATTGTCTTATCTCTTGACTGGAAATCACACAAGTAGACAACTGTAGCCATACTGCTAAAACAATATTTATGATAACCTTGTAGATAATTGGTGCAGGGAAATCTTCCCACTGAGCAGGACATTAATAAGTGTACCTGGTTATAAATTTGTCTGGAAGGAAAGATGGCCAGGGGGATGGGTTTTCTCTAATTCATAGTTAGTGGCTAACATTTTAGTTGGATGGTTAAGGACTTGGGAGAAATATAATTGGAAAATTCACAATAAAAAAGTTCTCTGTAGGTAATAAGTGAATAAATCTCTCTGAATTGACCCAGAGGATGAAGATATTTATGTCCCCTGTGAGCTCATTAAACAGCAACCTCAGCAAAAGAAAATCTTAATCAGATGGATACAATGACTTTTTCAGTGGATATTAGCATCTTTCTCCAGCCACTTCTGTCCTTGACCAGTGGGCTCCTGAAAAAGGTGGCCATAACTGCCAGAATGCAGTGATAGATGAGTTTAGCAATATGAATGCAATCACCAAGGCTGACTCTGGCTATAGTCACACCTCAGTGTGCAAATTATCAGTACCAGAGATCAATACTTATCTTCTAATATGGCATGATTCCCTGAGGAGGACAGCAGCTACCTAATGGCAGGTTAATTATATTATACCACTTACAACATAAAAGAGGCAGTATGTTGTTCTCAAGAGAATAGAAATTTATTCTGGATATAGATTTGCTTCCCCTGTCCACAATGTGTAGCTATGAAGGCACATGATATTACCATGTTCACTATTACCCTGAAAGAGCTGACCTGATAGAAAAAGGAATGACATTTTTCAGATTCAGTTATGGTGCTATTGTATGGTAATGCATAGTGGGGCTGGGGCAAAGTTTTCCAGGGTTTGGGATATACTCTGAATGTCACCAATTTATGGTGCCATTTCACCTATAGACAGATTAAAAAATTCAGTAGTCATGTGGAAATTTGAATAGTTCCTTTCACTATTATTCCTTATACTCCTCTAGTGAAAATTTTGCAACTCTGAGCTCTGCTAGTCTAGAACATGTCGTTCCAAAGGCAGGAGTGTTTGTACCTAGAGGCACAGAAATCACTCCCTTAAACTCAAAAATGAGATTGTCACCTGGACACTCTGGGCTCCTCATGATACTGAACAAAACTGTGAAGAAGGGGCTGATAAATCCTGATTATTAAGGAGAAATGGCATGGCTAAATACAGTAGAAATAAGAAGGAGTATGTCTGGAATCTCTGGAGCAGATAATCTGGGGCACCACTTAGGAGTTCCATGTCCTGTGATGTATCAATGGAAAAAGCGCAACGTACCATTACGGGATAGAATAGTACTATCATAGACTGTTCAAGAATAAAAGCTGCTCAAGAATAAAGGTTTGTGTTGCTTTACCAGGAAAAAAAAAACATGGCTATCTGAGGTGCTTGTTGAGGGTAAAGGGAAAATGGAATATGTAGGAAAAGAAGGAAGGTACATATACCACCTTGGACCTTATGACTAGCTACAAAAAAAGAGGACTATGGTAATTATGAGAATTTCTTACTTACATTGACATTAAATATATAATTTATGGTTTTGTTAAAATATATAATATATTCTGATATATAGTTTACATTCTATCAATTTAAGGAAATAATATTCAGAAGTCATATATGACATAAAAATATTATATATATATATTCAATTTAAGGAAGAAATGCTCATAAGTATTTAGTCTTTCTTCTGAAACTAGTCTATGATCCAAGCTGTTATATATGTATATTTGTATGTAAACACACACACATAAAGACATGCACATATATATATCACTATATATGTTCATACATGTATATGTATATATATACATACATGTGTATAAGCGTATAGTATATATTTTTATATTGCATATATTATATATTAATATATATACTGTATATATAATACAGTATATAATATATATAATATGTATATATATATTATGAATGTGTGTATATATGTATATGTATAACTCATTCCACTATTCATAAGCTATTCTAAGAGTGGTTAACTTATTTCTCCAGTTACAAGCTGTCAAAGGGTAAAATAGATTAGGAATTCACATTATTCAAAATGGAAAAAGTGATATGGGGCTTTGTATCAACTTTTGAGATGAAGGTTAACATTTTTTAGTTGTATGGAGGCAGTTGTGTAATTTTGCTATCACTTTATTGGGAAAGAATATGTGATTAAGGAAGTGAATTGGAATGCCAAGTCTTCAGTGGTAGACAATGGTGTTATATTGTATAAAGCTGGCTAGGTTGGAGCTATGTTTCCCTGAATTCCTAGTATGGCTAAAGGATAAAATTTGCCCAAAGGACAATTTGTATGGCATGTGGAAGGAATAACTTAGTAAGAATCATTAATCTCTGAAGGTTTTTGTGTTGAGATAGACAAACTTAGTGGTGTTAGACAAGCGAGTCCTAGCTTGTGCTTGCCTCTGTCACTCCATGTCCAGCTCTTCTTTCCAACCACTGACCAGTAGCCCCACCACTAGACACAGCAGCAACAGTCTTCCATATATTTCTCCACTATTTTCCCTTTTTGAGTCTGTTCTGATAGATTAGATGCCCAGCTTCCCAGATTCCTTACAGTTCAGATTTATCCACCTATGCCAGAGCTTCAGAAATACTAGTTAGTGAAATTTCTCTGTATCTTCAAGTGCACTTTCTGGATTCTACCTCCTTTACTATATATTCCTTATTCCTTAATACACAGTTGTTGTTTTTTTGTTTTTTGGGGTTTTTATTTTTTATTTTTTGCTTCCCTGATCAAACTGTGACTGATACAGTTATATTTATTAATATGTAAGGTACAATAAAGATAAAAGTTTCATTATGTGCTATGTCAAGCAACATTATATTAAAGCAAAACTGGTGAGAAATATAAGAAAAAAATAAATCTTAAATTAACATATTTAGATTTGCTTTTTATGGATCAAGTATTTGAAAACTCAATATGACTATTATGTTTTATGTATATAGAATAGAATAGGCCAGAGAGACAAATTTTGCCAAATAATAAAAAAAAAAATACATGTATAGGCTACATAATTTCAGTGCAGTGCAATAGACACAGATATAAATAATAAGAATACAAATCAAATAATTGGAAGTTAATAATTATCAAAAATAGCTCCTTGATCTAAAAGGAAATTAACCTGTATTTACAAATTGTTTATAAGATAAATATAATGAGAACATTAGACTCAACAGTAATGAATGTATTAAAGATATAATCAGAAATAAATCCAGTGTTCTAAATATTTTCTTAAGTAAAATGAATGAAAAATAAATGAAGCATTCAACTAAATTATTTAAAAAGTGCCACAGAAAATAATTTATGAAAAGAGGAAGAAAGATTTTATAAATGTTAAACAGAAATAAAGAAAATATTAGGAAAAAATCTGTAGAATCACAAATGTTTGTATAAAAAAAATCAGGAAAATGGCATAATTAGCCTCAGTCTAATCAATAAAAGGGTAACCCCTGCTACACAAATGCATTACACAAAATTTGAAATGAGCAAAACAATATTATGTTAAATAAAATTTTTTAAATTAATGCTAATATATTTGAAGTCACTAAAATATTTTATTTTAAAAAAAAAAAGAACCTGTAAGATTAATTAAGAAAAACGTACATAATATCAACAGGCAAACGATTATCTATAGAACAGAAAAATGTTAACAATTTACTTCTTATTTAAGATGACTGGTTAAAGATGACTTTATCATTTACAGGCATTGTTTTTAACTTCTTATTTTGAAATAATTTCAAACTTATAGGACAGTTACAAAAATAATTCAAATACCATAAAGAGAACTCCAGTAAACACCTACCTCCCCAAGAAACCCAGATCTACCTTTTTTTTTTTTAAGATTTTATTTATTTATTCATTTATCCCCCCCTTGCTGCTTGTGCTCGCTGGGTCAGCTAACCATGCCGTGCGGGCGGGCTTGCCTTCACCAGGAGGCCCCGGGAACCAAACCCGGGGCCTCCCATATGGTAAACGGGAGCCCTACTGATTGAGCCACAGCCGCTTCCCTAGATCTACAAATTTTAACATTTTGCCCTACTTGTCATATCATTCTTTCCATCTATCTATCTATCTATCTATCTATCTATCTATCTATCTATCTATCTATCTATCTATCTATCTATCTATCTATCTCCCTTTCCATTTTTTTGGACACTTGATTGTATACATCATGCTCCTTGGACACTTATTACTGTCATGTACATTTCCTAAATACCAACATATTCACATGGGTGACAACCTTAAATGCAGTTAACAAGGTTAAGAAATTTAACATTGATATAGAGCTTACAGTCTGTATTGCAATTTTTTCATATGCACCCATAATGTCCCTTTGAACCTTTTCTCCTCCTTTCTTTGATCCCATTCAGGATAAGGTGTTGCATTTAATTGCCATTGTGTCTTCAGCTGTTCTCTCTAAATTAAGTGTTGAAGAATATATACAACATAAACTTTCCCATCTCAACCACTCCTAAGCATACGAGTCAATGGGACTAATTACATTCACAATACTGTTACCTTACAACCTTCCATTACTCCAACTTTCCCATCTCCCCAAACAGAAACCCTACACCCATTGTTCGTTAATTCTCTATTTCCCCTGGGCCCTCCCCTGGCAAGCTGTATTCTAATTTCTGCCCCTGTGAACTTGCATATTCCCCAATATTTTCTTTGTAATTACCAAGGTGTTATATTTAACAACCTAAATCTATAACAAACTTTTTTGCTTTGGTACAATTTAACAGCAATAGTATATAAAAACTATGTTCCTATACCTATTTTCCTCTCCATCTTTATGTAGTTCTTGTCACAAATTACCTGTTAATATGTTGAATCCAAACTCACTGATTTCTCATTACATTTCATGTATTTGCATTTTAGATCCTGTGGGATCTAAACCAAAATACATATTTACCTCTGTCATTAACTTTACCAGATATCTTTATTTCGTCCTGTGGCTTCAGGCAATTGTTTGGTTTTCTTTCCTTTCAATCTGCACAACACACCTTAGCATTTCTTGCTGGTCTGGTTTAGTTAGTGATGAACTCCTTCAGCTTTTGTTTATGTAGGAATGTCTTCTTAACTCTCTCCTCAGTGAAAGAGAGTTTTGTTGGATACAAAATTCTTGGTTGGCAATTTTCAGCTCTCAGCACTTCAAAAATGTCTTCCCATTGCCTTCTTGCTTCCATGATTTCCAATTAGAAATCAGTTTTTAATATTATCAAGGCTCCCTTGTATGTGACGTATTGGTTCTCTCAGAATTCTATCTTTAGTATTCAACACTCTCATTATAACATGGCCCTGTGTGGGCTTGTTTGGGTTTATCCTGTTTGGAGATAATTGAGCATCTTGGATGTGTATATTCATTTCTTTCATTAAATTGGGGACGCTTTCAGTTATTATTTCTTTGAATATTCTCTCTGTCCCTTTTTATTCTCCTTCAATATGTACTCTTACATTATGTATATTGGTGCACAAGATGGTGTCCCATAGATTCTTAAGAAGCTCTTCACTTTCCTTCATTATTTCTTCTTTCTGTTCCTCAGGCTGAATGATTTCAATGGTCTTATCTTCCAGTTCTCTGATTCTTTCTTCTGCCAGCTCTATTCTGTTATTAATCTCTCTAGGAAATTTTTAATTTCTATTGCTGTTTCCTTAGCAATATCTCTGACTCTTTTTCATAGTTTCCAGCTCTTTATTCATATTCTTTGTGCTCATTTAACATTTTCCTGACTTCCTTAACATATTTGTGTATGTCTTCCTTTAGCTCTTTGAGCATATTTAGGACCATTTTCTTAAAGTCTTTTTCTGGTATGTCCTATGCCTGGCCCTCCTCATTGATGGTTTCTAATGCTTTAATTTTAGGATTTGCCTGGGCCATCACTTCTTGTTTCTTTGTATGTTTTGTAACCTTCTGTTGAAAGCTTAACATTTTGATATTTTAATGTGTTATTGCTAGAATGTAGATTACAAGGCTTCTGTTCCTCTAGCTTGTATTCAGAAAGTGTATTATGAAAGAGCTTTCCTGAAATGCCAGGAACTAACAAAAAAAAGGAAAGAAAGAAAACACCTTTTGCTGTCTTTAACCTATGAGAGTACTCTTCTTCAGGGCTTATCTGTACAATGAATTTATAGAACAGCCCCAGATCAAAGTGTAAGGATCTCCCTGATCCCTTCTGTGCATGACTCTTGTCTCAGGCATGTTCATGTGGCCTAGGAATTCTCCCACTTACAAATGACCTCTCTTCCTTAGGAAATAGTTTCCTAATGGTCTGGTCTTGGGCATGGTATTATATTTCCTACAGGCATCAATCCCTTGTGTTTTAGTTTCCTGGATACTAAAACAAATGCCATACAATGAGTTAGATTAAACAATGGGAATTTATTCACTTGCAGTTTTGAGGCCAGGAGAAGTTCATAATCAAGGTATCATCAAGGTGATGTTTTCTCAGAGATGACTATGGAATTCTGGGGCTAGATGTTGGTGATCTTTGGTCCTTGGCTTTTCAGCCACATGGCAATGCACATGATGGCCTCTCCTGGCTTCCTGGTTCTGTTGACTTCCAGCTTCTGGCTGCAGCCTGTGGCTTTCTCTGTGTCTGAATTTTATTCTGCTTACAAAGGACTCCAGTACTAGGATAAAGACCCATCCTGAATCAAGTAAGGCACACCTTAACTGAAGTAACCTCATTATAGTTCCTATTTAAAAGGGTTCATAGGTATGTATTAAATTTAAGAACATGCTTTTTGTGGATATGTTGCTCCAAATACCACATTCTGCTTTCTGGACCTCTCTAGAAACACTTCTTTCCACATGCAAAATGCATTCATTCCATCACAACAGACCCAAAACCTTAAGATATCTCAGTAACAATCTAAGTACAAAGGCTCATTAAAATTGGTTTTGGGTGTGGTCTTTCATGGGGCATAATTCCCTTCTGTCTGTGGCCTTGTAAAACCTAAAAAGCACATTATCTGATTTCAATATACAATGGAGGAACAGGAATAGGATAAACAGTCCCATTACAGAAGGGAGAAACTGGAAGGAAAACAGGGGTCCCAGAAACCCAGAAGGCAAATTCCATTAGATGTTAAGGTCTAAGAGTCATCAATGGATCCATGTTTTATCCTCAGGCCCTGATGGAGCAGCAGTCCTCACTCCTTCCACAATGGCCATGTTGCCCGCAAACCTGAGGTGAGAGCTTAACCTCTCATTGAGATGGCAGTCAGGCTCTCTTCGGATGCCAGGACATAAGTCCCAGCCTCTCTGAGCATTGGACAATAGGACTTGACTGTTCTCCCACAGTGTTCTCTAGTTGAACTCAGTGAGGCAAATTCTGGGATGGCAAGGCAGGGCAAATTCTGGGATGGCAAGTCCCTCAGGCCACCACCAGAAAGACTGAACCATACATACAAGCTCCCAGTATGTACACCAGGGTTACTCTGCCCCACTAGAACTGGAACAAGGGATAAGCACTGGGAGCTCAGACAGGCTCCAAGCAAAGCCAGTGAGTTGTGGGGGAGGGGCCAGCCAGAGTGTCAAAAAATCCTATTACTTTTAAGTAGCATTTTTCTTGATTCGGTGCTTACCCTGATTATGTAGCCAATTAACTATTTTATGGAACTTGGAGAAATATATTTGCCAGCTCTTGCTGGTTGTTCAAGGTTTCTGTGGGAATAGAGAGCACTGTAGGGTCTCATTCAACCATCTATTCTGAGTGGTGTCCAATCCATAGGAATTTTTTAAACTCCTACTAAGTAACCAATTTCAATGCCAATTAACCTGCAAAAATACATTATTAGTATTCGAAGTGTAGTTTAAAGAGATGACTTAGAAAATACACAAATAAGTGTAAAATTTTAAATGTGGTAAGTGCTAAGTCAGAAAGATTCTCCAAGGAAATAAGTTTTAAGTATATTTAATAAGGTTAAAGGAACAATTTGTAAAAAGTTCTCATGTGCAGTAAGAGGAATTGAAAGAGGTTATTGAGGCAGGTAGTATTTGATGAAGGATTTGGAGGGTTTAAACCAAATGAAATGGCAATTCCCTGGAGTATTTTGACCAGAAAGTATTATCACCACATTGGCCTTTGAAAAGATCATTCCAACTAACTGAACTATGGGAAAGGGATTGGAGAGGTTTGGGGTAGAAGAGAAAAAATGCATTAGGAAACATTAAGAGTCTAGTCGAGAAGTCATGATGGCATGATCTGGGTGGAGTAATCATGATGGAGAAATGTGACACATGTACTGGAGAAATATTTTGAGGGAAAAAGAACAAAATTTGATAGTGGATTTGATGTGAGGATGAGGTCGAGAAAAATGTCACGTTTGAGTTATTGATTTCTGATTTGTAAAATTGAGTGGAAGGAGGGCAGGTCATGTGATATTTAGATAATGCTGAGAGGTAATTCAATGAAATAAAACACAATGGAAAATGATCTTGCTTGTGTTTTAATGGTGGAAGAGGGTCAAGGTCACAGTTTGGCAGAGAGTGGAGGGTGGCAAAAAAACTCAACATTGGATACAATGAGTTGGAAATTCCTTTGAAATAGTCAAGTGAAAATATCAAACAAACATCTAGAAAAATGGGTCTGATACTCAGTGCAAAGTTCTGTTCCAGAGAAAATTACTTGTGAACTAAAAATAATAGAGTTAATAATTAAAGTCTTAAAGGTAGAGGAGAATGCCTAAGGGAAAAAATGTATAGAATAAAGTTAGACATCTGGGACCTTTACTCCAAGGATTTCCAATATGCAGTCTTAAAATGAAAAGATAATGGGAAAGGACCAACCAGAGACATAATACAGGAACAAAGAAAGTGTGGCATTGTGGAAGCCAATGAAAGGAAATTGCTTCAAGGATGAAGTGGTGCTGAAAATGTCAAAGGTTAAAAGGACATCAAGGAATATGATATCCAAAGTAGGTTTATTATATTATTTCCCACTGGATTGCAGTTTAAGTGGAGTGATAGGGTCAGAAGTCAAATTATAATGCAGTGAGTAGTAAATAGGATTGAAGAAATGGTGACAATCTTTTCAAGAATCAGACCAATGAAAGGGCAGATAATCTGTGGGGGCTAAAGAATGAAGGGTACTAGTTATTATTATTTTTAAAGTACAATACTCATCTAAAAAACTGTATGTATCACAAGTGTATAGCTTGCTGACTATTCAGCTAGTGAACCTAGTTGCATAACCAAGACCCAGATCAAGAAAAGAATACTACTAACATTTTGGATAGTGCCTTCTTACCTTCTTCTAGTCTTCTGAATTCTACTCTTCTAAATTCCCCCTCAAAGATAACCACTTATCTGAATTCTAACAACACAGATTAATTTTGCCTGTTTATGTACTTTGTAGAAATAGAAAAGCACACTGGATACATTTTTGTGATTGGTATCAAGGAAACCTTGTTTTTAAATGGGAGATGCTTAAAATGGCTTAATGCCACTTCATTGAAGAAATTGCCTTGAAAAGAATAATTTTGATGCACAAGAGGCAGAAAGAAAAATCAATCCAAATTGTTGGTAGAATGATTGACCTTAGGCAGGAGGAAGTACCTTTCCCCTATTTCAAAGAAGGAAGGAACGAGGAGAATATAAATTTACTTTTATGCCTGTTTGTGGGAAGTTGAAAAAGTTTTCTTCTGATGGTTTCTCTTTTTCTCTGTGAAGCAGAGAATATCTGCTGATAGTTGGACAAGTTTGGTAATTCTAACTTGCTTCCGAAGTTTACTGAGAATTCTACCACTGAACTACAGTAAACTACAATGCAAACTATAATCCACGCTTAGTGGAAATGCTCCAAAATATGTCCGTCAATTGTAACAAATGTACCACACTAATGAAAGATGTTGTTAATGTGGGAAAGTGTGGGAAGGGTAGGGAGCAGGGCATATGGGAATCTCCTATATTTTTTATGTAACATTTATGCAATCTAAGTATCTTTAAAAAATTTAAAAGTATATATAAAAATAAAAAATGAAAAACAAATTGCTTCTCAAAAAAAAAGTTTACTGAGAATGAAGATGGTTTGAAATAATTATAGTAGAAAATGAGAAAGAGTGTGGATCAGTAAAGATAGATTATCAGGCAGTGTTGAGGATTTATCTGAAGTTGGTAATCATGAATTTTATAAGAACAAAGCTACAATATCTTCATGAAAAATATTTCATGCATGAGAATTTTAATGATCTTTGTGACCCTTTGTTGATTTTTAAATTGAATACAATTCTATGTAAAAGTTCATTTGTGGCTTTTGTTTTGCATTGCCTTAAAGAAAATCTAACAAATTTTCTCAGAATTCACATAACTAATCCTTGTCTTCATGGGGTGTAGAATATGGTAGAGGTGGATATAAAAAATATGAAACATGTAACTATGATAAATGATAAAAGGTTTAGGAAAATGGGAGTGATTATATTATCAGAGAAATAAGATGAAGATTCTTTAGGGAGGTGAAATTTAAGCAGAATCTTGTTGAATGAGTAATAGTTAAGCTAAAAAACTGTGGGAGGGGAATGAGAGAGGAGAAAAATAAGAGTATTTCAAGAAAAGAAAAGATCATGTATAGGATCCTGCATCAGGAAATGCTTGGGGCTTTAGAATAACTAAAAAAGGGCCATGAATTTGGTGTTCATTGTAAGGAAAGTTGGATGTAATAAGTCTAGAAAGTTATGTAAAGGTGTGGTGTGAGCATAAAATGATTTCCATGGTAATCATTTTCAACTTTAAAAAATGAACAAGTGTTAAATTTGACAATAGAGAAAGGTATGATATTGAATGCTCAAGGTAAAAAATGGTAGTTTCCATGACTACAATGGTATAGACAGTGAAGCTTAAAACCAAATAGACAGATTTGGGAGCTAATTAAGGGGGAGAATCAATTGGGCAATATTAATATATTTGAGTGGGTAAAGGAATGGTACATTTTCATGGAAAATGTCTAGGTTTCTCTACTAAGAAACTGAATAATACATTGAGAAAAGTGGGAAGTAAGGACTGCAGAAGAAAGATCATGAGTTCAATATTGGACATGTTGATTTTGAGTTTACTAATAAAGAAACATTTATTGGGCATGTGGAGTAAAAGGCTTGATATATATACCTGGAAAGGAGAGGTCTGAATAGATGAGTTATTCTTAGTCTATACTATTCAGATAAACTTTTGGTGATCATCACTTGTGGCAAGTTAAAAAAGAACTCAGGTCTTGAGATATTACCTAGAGAAGAGAAGCCAAAAGGATTTGAGGTCAAAGTAAAGGGACAGTTCTGCTTTATTTGGCAAAAGGTGAACTTGTGCATGTAGGGCCCTAAATGTAACATTTTTTTCATATATTACCTGAACTGTTTGAAGTTAGAGGTTATAGAAAATGAAAAGAAACTAGATTCTGTTAGCAGTACTTCCCTTTCAAGCTAATCTGACTATTGAAAAGGAGATCATTTGTTTAAATTTCAAGCCCTGACTAAGGTGATTTTTCCTATAAAAACTTTTTCCTAAGCAAACACACCTTATTACATTAATTCATGTTTGCGAATAGCAGAGAAAAGCAAAGGAGCAGTAGTTCTATATTTAGGTAAAAATAAGAGAAAGAAACCACATTGTTAAGTGTGAAATATTTTCTCAACTTCTAAAATCTAAAATGTATAGCCTGTTCTATGGTCATATAGTTCATTACAAGAGGAAGTTGAACTAAATATTTCCGCATGACTTATTGCAGCTTCATGGTAAAATGATATGCAGTTCTTTTTATTGTGAACAGTTATAGTCTGCTTGAGACATGAACCAAATATTCAACATTAAGTACAACCTTGAAGTCTGTAAGTTTAGAAGGTAATAGCTGAAACTTTTGAGAATAAAAGCACATAACCAAGACAACAAGCAAAGGGGATCATGTATGCTATATTTGCTCTTACTGCTACAGTAAATTAGGGGAAGAAAAAAATATAAATTATAATTAGTTCCTAAACATGGAAACACATAAGCAATATTTGTTGATACATCAGAAAATGTTTAATGCATGAATAAAACATTGTCAAAACAAAGCATTCTAAAATTTTAGTTTGGAAGGATATTGCAGTCATACTCAAATAAAATTAATGAAGTTTTAATTTGCAAAACAAATAGCTAGCCTATGGTTTTATTGTCATAATTTTAGGAATTTATCTAAGGAAAATTTAAAATCAAATGGTGTCAAAATCATCAGGGGATGGTTAATGAAGGTGTCACTCTTTTTTTTTTTTTTTTCTATTTTGTTTTGCTTCGATGCATTACAATCCTACTGCTTTGTAATGTATCTGGCTTTATATTTTCTCCAGCTCATGCAAAAAGATGCTTTCCTATATATATGTTTCCAAGATAATACAAGCAATAACTTTAGAAGAGACGTTTTTGTCATTATTCTGGTGCATTTAAATTCATATTCCAGTAATGCCAAGTTTATTTCTTCTTGAAAATGGCAGCTGAGAAATGCAATTGTCAGCATTAGCTTATGTCTTAAAAGTTCTGCTTTTATATTCTGTTATGCAAAATTCCGGTATGAAATCTTTTAAATAAAAAGCTCAAAAATGACCCCAAGTTGTGTAAACTTGATAGGAAACAAACTATATGTAATTCAACACTAATAAATTTGATATTCATCTTAATCAAAGTCTATCTTTTAAGTGGGGATAATTTTGTTCTGACTATATGCATTTTAAATTCAGCTTTTGTGAATTAGGTAAGCCTGATTCATATTTCTGGAATTACTTATGAGATGATAGACAATCACTTTAGCAAAGTTGGATTTTACATTTAACTCAGTGTGAATCGGAGCAACTAAATTCTTTAACCAACACTTACATAGCACTTGCAACATGTTAAATATATGTACTTCAAATGTAGTGACTCATTTTATTGTTACAAATCTTCATTTCGTACATGAGAAAATCACTCACCCAGAGACACATGGCTAGGCAGTGGCAGAGCCAGGATTCACTCAAGCAGTCTACCTCCAGATTTCATGCTTTAACCACTATTCTAAACTACTTTGTATTGTATGTGACAACAACAACAAAAAAAAAACCCTACAGAAATGACATATTTCAAGTCAACATCAAAATATTTCTTTCTTAACCACTGGGTAGTTTTTGGACCAAATGACAGATTGGGCACCTTCTGCGCTGATTGGTGAATCAAATAGATGGGATACTTACTGTGATAAGTAAAGAATGGAAAGAAAACCCTTCTCAGATGGACTAACATTTAAGATTTGAAATGAAGGAAGAGAAAGATTAATCCTGGTTAAGAGAGGGTAGAGCTGCATTTCAGACCAAAGGAACAGTATGCAAAATTTTCCCAATGTAGGAAAGGCATTGTAGTGGGTTGAAGTTGTTTATATCCCAAAAGATGTTCTTAGTTAATTCATTCCTGTCAGTATGAACCCATTGTAAGTAGGAAACTTTGAAGAGACTACTTCAGTTAAGGTGTGACCCATCTCATTCAGGATGGGTCTTAATCCTTTTACCGGAGTCCTTTATAAATGGAAGCAAGACAAAGAAAGAAAGCCACTGAAGCCGAAAGGTGAAAGCAATGACACCCAGAAGAGAAGGGAGAGACTCACCTTGTGTCTTGCCATGTGGCAGAGTAACCAAGATGTGCAGGCAGCCGTTCTTTGGAAGAAACCATTGCCTTGATGATGCCTTGATTTTGACATTTTCCTGGCCTCAAACTGTAAGCTAATAAATTCCCACTGTTTAACCCAACCCATTTCATACTTTGAGCAGCACAGAAAACTAAAACAGGCATAGATAGCACTTGAAAAACTGAAGGCAGACAACCATGACTGGAGTTTAATGTGTCAGGGAAAAATGATACAAGGTGGATTTAAAAAGTAGAATGTGGTCATTGAAGTCACAGAAGAGAATCTGGATAATGTTCACAATGTAATAAGAAGTCATGAAGGGTTATAAGCTATGAGTTGATCAAAGTTAATTTTCATAAATAATTCCTCTCTCCACACTCTCTTTCAAAAAACCTTCAAAAATTATGGAAATGTGATGAAATAAGGAATTAAGACAAGAAAAGAAAGGTAACCGGAGGGACAACAACAGAAGTTAAAATATTTCAACACTTGAGTGGTGACTGAAAACAAGAGGAGCCACAGCTAATTTGAAATATAGGAAGATGGTAGCTAATTTGCCCACACAGAACTCCAGAAGGATTTAGACCTGATGGAACATAACACTTGAAAGAAGTGTTATGAGTTTATAGTACCAAAACAAAAGTACTGGTTGAAAGTCTCTATATGAAATAGTGAGATTTTCAAGTCCTAAACCTCAAAATCAATATAATGAATTTGAAGCACCTCATCCACATACCAAGATGTGAGAGCATTGTTCTCTCCTAAGTTGATTCACAAATCAAAATTTGAAATTCATATTAAAAACTACCAAAAGAAAAATATCGTTGGGAATTAAAGTTATGATAGATGAAGTTAAAAGAAGAGTTAAATATGCATTTGAGTATCATTTCCAGGAAGTAGAACAAAATGAAAATAGATGGTAAATAGGAAAAATAGGAACAGCAAAGGCCAAAAATCCAGGGATCCAATGTCCAATAAATATTATTTAATTTTTAAAAGAATATCAGAAAGAGGGAATGAAAAGATCATAAAAATAATAAATTTAAACTCCAAGAACTAAAAGGAATAAGACCAGGTGTAAATGAAGATCTTGAAATGAACAGAGAAAAATTAAGTCATAACAAAAGGATGAAGAATCAAAATGGTACTGGACTTCATAACATTAAGACTGAATTCTAGAGAACAATGGAGAAATTACTTTAAAATCCTAAATGAAATAACTTCAGCCTAGAATTTTTTTCATACCCAGCAATATTATCCTTCAAAATAGAGGAGAAAATAAAGAAAAATTTTTGACATATAACAACTCACAATTGTTACCTGCCAATCAGACTTTAGTAGGAATCTACTAAAAATGGACCTGCACAAAGAGGGAATAAAGAAAAAGTAAAAAGGCATAGCATTCAGGAAAAATGGATCCAACATAGGAGAACAAAAGGAAGTTCCAGGATGAAGTTAAATGGAATCCCAAATTAGATAAAACTCTATTCAGATGGAAGCCAAAGGACGAAGGCCATTGGAAGCAAGAACTCTCTTAAAACAAAAAAGGAAGAAAAGGAAAGAAAGAAACAACAAAAAAAGAGAAAATATCTCTCTGAACATGTGGAACCACATGTGCATGTGGTAGAGGTGTTAGATCACTTTGAAAACTTAAAGATGAATTCAAAGAAAACCAGGTAAAAGAAAAAATAATTTCATTATTCAATACAGGAAAAATGAAGCGTTATAGAGAAAAAGAATATGGTCTTAGTGAACAATACTTACATTAATAGGATTAACACGTCTCTTTGTTATAGAGCTAATAGACTATGTCGTTTTAAGAAGGAAATCTAAACTCTTCATGGCAGAAAAAAAAAAGGAGTAAACTGTATACTGCCTGTCTTTGGAAATAGGGTTATACTGGAGTCAAAGCACCCATCAATCTTCATGCCCTACCCAGAGCATCAGAGCCAGCCTCTCTCTATGTTCAAACTGAAGAGGAGCTATATTAGGCGGTTAAGAATTAAGAGTTTGGGTAGAGTGGTTGAGACAAGAAGCACTGCACATTGTCTGATTTTTCATCTACAAAATGAGATTATTATAATAACTCTCCCCTCCTAGGTTATATATACTTAAAGTATAAATAAAATTATTTGAATAGTGCTTTAATTACTTCCCTCCAGTTAGTCTGAGGCAGCCAGCTTTATAAGACACAAAGAGGAACTGGGTCCAGTCAAAAGGAGTGTAATGAATATCACACCAGGCAACACTTAAAATGGGAGTCCTTGAAACACCAGAGCCAGACCTGAGGAGATTAAATCCAGGCTCTCCAATTGTATTCTGCCTTCATTAAAAGAACTTCATTAATGAATTGCTTAATTGCATTAAAGAACTTACATCAAAATTTTATGTACAGTTATGCTTAGTACTGAAGCTGTTCCAGGTTCTAATGATCTGGAGATGGAAGTGGAGATTGGGTCCTTTCTCCTGGATTATTTTGCAGGAAAAAAAGAAAAGACAGACTAGGTGAAAACACCCCAAGCCTTTGAGATCTTAGCACTGGTTTTTCTCTCTTTTATAGGATAGAAAAGAGGGTATATAACCCAGGTGTCACATTCAGTTTGTTGCAATGGACCCTTCTTTACCCTGCCCATGCTAAAATCCCATTCCTACTGCAAATTCCAGTTTTAAAACTATCAACTGTTGATAGTTTTCAGATTATGAAGAGACTTAAAACATAGGCAAAGTAGGGCAGCTTGGAATGTAGAGTCAGAAAATTCAGAGTTTTAACGCTTTTTCTGCCACATGCTACTTGAACAATATTGGCAGTTAACCTTTTTTGAGTGTCAATGTCATCATCTGAGTAACTGAAATAATTAGGATTCTGAGATTGCTGATGGATTCCATTATCTGAAGCAGGCAAAGCATGAAGCACAGTACTGAGCTCTTGGTAGGTTTATCTGTCTTGGTCTATTTTTTTGGTCCCCATTGATTTATGTCTCTGTGTTGACTTTTTTAGTGACTTTCTTTAGCATGCACAACAGAGTTTATCATTCAAGTAGGTTCTATAGATATCTCTATATAGGGGTTCCCATGTACATTGGTTATATCTCTGACTGTAATATAAACTATGTTAGAGCAAGGACTGTGTTCTTCACTGGTTATTTGATCCTTCATGTTATTTAATTTAAATGTATTGCTTAATTAATGCTTATTGACTGTCAATTGAAAGATTTTACATATGATAGATAGTCCTTCCTGGATCACAATCATGAAGTCACAAGAAAAAAGGGTTAGAAAATCTGGAATGGCACAATACAGCTGACTTCATGAAACCTTACAGCACTACTGCTCCTTATTTATTCTCTTTTGAAAGTCAATTAACCTATAATCAGTTGACTACTGCTCAGAAGGTAATTATTTAAAAACTGTTTCATGTACACCAATTTTATTTGACACATTTGATTGAGTACTCGTTGTATTAAAATTACATTTTCAAACAAAGAGAAATAAAAAGATAAATGACAAAATATCTCTCTTCAAACAACAGAACACACAGTACATGGAGGGAGGCCTTAGAATCTTTTAGCTGCAATTGTTAAAGTTCAAAAACCTAATATGAAATTTGGTAAAAGCACTTGATTTGATGAGTATAGTCACAGTAACTTTAAACAAAAACAAGTGAGACTGAATATTGTGCCTTCAAAGACAAGTGATATTATAATAAATTGAGAAAAAAAAGAAGATACTTTCAGGAAGAGGCATTTATCTAGGCCATTACATAAGATATTAAAATTTGTATTTTATTGAGAAGCAATGAGTGGAAAATAGAAATCAATTTTATCATCCTTCTGGTTCCCTCAATGATGAGTTAAATAAATCTTTAATACATGCTCATTTTTGAAAATTATAACTTGATATATTTGGAGTTCTCACCAAGATGTCCAAAAAGACTTACCTTCTGGGGCCAATTAAACTGTGTTACCTGAGAAGTTTGCCTTATAGGTTGTTTAAACCCAGGCACATCTATTCTTGGTTCTTGAAGTGAGTTCTAGTCACAATAGAAGTTTACTTTCATTGATTCTGTTTTTCTTTTCTTTTTGTCTTCCATTGTGTGTTTTGAGTTTTATTTCTTATTCTTAGCCAAGTCTGTTGGTCTATCTGTTTCTTGTTTAATTTCTGGTTTTGGTTGTGTACCATATCACAACCAAGACACCAATGTGTCCAGGTGTTAGGAATCGTGTCTGACTGCATACTCGATAGAGAAGTCTTTGAAAATTTTGAGCTTGGTTTGCATGAGGATGAATAATTATTTCCTGTTGGTAGCAAAAATGGTAGGGAATCAGACTCAAAGATGTGGCCCCTTAGTTATCTCTTTTAGGATGATAGGGATCTATTTTCTGTTGAGTAAGAGAACGCAGGGAATATGGTTCAATATTCTTTTTGTCTTTTTAAGAGCTCAAATCGTTAAAATATTTTGTAACCACTGGAAAGGAGAACAGAGCTTTTTAGATTTTTCACTGGCTGTTTTCTGCATAAGTATGTCTATGTTTGGAATGTAACTGAAGTTAAAGAAATACAACGGCAAGTTTTCTGTGTGCCTACAATTGCCTAACAAACTTTGCGTACTACGTCTGAGTATGAAATATTCTCTGACCTTCAGGGGGAATTAGAAAATTAGAATTAATATCTTACAACAAAAGAGCTCTGTTATGAGTAGTTTATGAAAACCAAAATTCTTAGAATTCCCCAGAAATAAACTAAATTTTTAACATTCTTAATGTGCTATATTTTTAAGAAAAAATCTTCTCTTAGAAACTCCTAATTAAGAAGCACTTTTATATAATAATCCAAGGTCATATCATAAAGGTAAATTCCTTCACAAAGCATCCTGCTTTTATAACATTGTTTTAAAATCAGCTGCTTTCCCTGATATTACCAGAGTTCCATATAATACAAATACATATATATCTATATAAAGTAAGAATTTGGTTTTCTCTCTGTTAATGAGAAAATTTTGTGTGTTTTTTGGTAATATTTTGTCAGCTTATAATAAAGTAACCTATTGTGTAATCTTCCCTATATGACAGATATTCTATTATTTCACAGAAATGATTGTTATATTTTATGCTGATATATCATACTACTGATTATTAAAGCAAACAACAGCAACACCTACTCATTTGTAAATGTGTTAAGGTTTCTTAAAATTGTTATCTCTTCCATTATGTTTATTTAAAATATTGCATTGCCACTTTTATCAATAAGTATCCAAGTTAAAACAGACCAGTTTCATCACACACCTATGATCCTATTTAATCAATGACCAATCTTTCACAATAATTGTTTTTATTTTGCCTTCCCACTATCAAATTCTAAATTTTAAAAAATCAACGTGTATTTTGAAGAAGTTATGCTATGATACTCCATTTTCTTTTTATCTTTTCTTTTAAAAGAAATTACTGAGATATAATTCAGGGAACATAAAATTTACCATTTTAAAGGATACAATTTAAAAAACATAGTTTTTTTTCACTTTTAGAACATTTTAATAATCACCATCTTTCTTCCCCAACACTCCTCCCCAGCCATTATTCTACTTTCTTTCTCTGTAGATGTGTCTATTCTATACATTTCATATAAATGGAATCATACAATATATGCTATTTCTGACTGGCTCCTTTCAATTAGGATAAACTTTTCAAGGTTCATCCACGTTGTAGCATATATCAATAGTTTATTCCTTTTTATTAACCTGCAATATTCCATTTTTTGTATATACCACGTTTTATTTATCCTTCATCAGTTGATAGAAGTCTGGATTATTTCCACTTTTTGGCTTTTGTGAATAATGCTGTTATGCATACTAAGTACAGGTTTTTGTGTGAACATATTTTTTCATTCCTCTTGTAATGTTATTTCAATCCCACAGCAAAGGATTGCTGTGTCATATGGTAATTCTATGTTTAACATTTTGAGAAGCTATGGAATTGTTTCCAAAGCAGCTGCAATATTTACATTCCGATCTAATTTCTCTGCATACTCGCCAACACATTTTATTGTTTGCCAATTGATTATAGCCATCCTAGTGGGTATGAGTGGTATCTTGGGGTTATGATTTGCATATCCCTAATGGCTAATGATGTTGAGCATCTTTTCAATGCTTATTTATATATCTTCTTTTGCAAAATATACAAATGCCCATTTTTTAATTGGGTTATTTGTCTTTTAATTATTGAGCTGTAAGAGTTACTACATTATTTCTTAATTAGCTCAATGGTAGTAAAGGAACTGCATACAAAGATTTCAGCTTTGCTTAGTGATTTGTTCAGGTAAAATGTGCTAATATAAATATTTCAAAGACTGCACAAATTAGAGGAAGGCTTTGGAGATTTGTCACTGTCCTCGTTGGCAATGTTGTGTTTTTATCTTCAGTGAAAACATTGATAAAATACTTATGAAGTAATTTTGTCTTTTAATCTAATTGTAATCTTTCCTCTCCTTTACTCAAATAATGTGGTTATTGTAACAAATATGTCACTGCAACTATTAAATCTTATCACCAGGTAGGTTCTGCTTTTCTTCACAGTTACCTGAAAACTTTTCTATTAGCTACATACTGTAAATGGTGTTTTCAACCAGAAAGACAGTTCAAAGTCACATAGAAAAGACTTCCCCATGTTCAGTTACTTATTTTGGAATATTATAAATATTAGCTTTAATTTTTTTTTATTCTGATGAGCATAAGGTGAAATTTTCTTACTTTATGATCCAACTTTATCTTTCATGTAATATATTTTACTTTTGCAAATTGAAAAAAAACTTTTAAAAATAACATTTTGTTCTCACTGATCCTTAAGTATTTGGGGAAAAATACTTTTAACAATCTTATTTTTTAATTGAAATGTAGATATTAGCATATGTTCAATAACAATATTATTTATCAGGATATAATTGGTCAAAATGACTTCAATTAAGGTCATGAATGGAATGTCATATTTGAGAAGATTCTCGTTTTAACAAGGATGGTAAGTCTACAATTAATAACAAGGCTTTCACTTCAAACATGGAACCAGTGCCTACAAAGCTGTCTCAAATACAGGTGCCTACTCCATGGGTTCCACATTTTCAGGCTTATAGGTAGTTAAGAAAGTCCAGGTAGAGCAGGAATCTTAGCAAAATTTGGGAACTTCAAGTAGAAAGTAATTTGCCCATACTTAGAAATGTGCAGACAAAATTTGGTGGAGATCAACTTTTTAACTTTGATTTCTAAAATCTCTAGAGTAAGAGAAGTAATTGAAACAAATTACAATTGGAATGTCTGTTCATTTTTAAATGTACTCTGCAGTTATGTCACAAAGTTCAAACATCTTAGTGAATTCATAGTTTTTAAAATTGCCAATATAGTTGTTTATATATATATATATATATATATATATACACATACACACACACACACACATATATGTTATGGTTTTTTTTCACTGAAGAGATCAGAATGTTTGAAAGTTGACTTTTACATTAGTTCACTAATTCTGCTATCCAGATTGCTGGTCATAATCTTGGTTACTAGAACTCTTGGTTTCCTTTAGATTTTAAATAAGTTCATTTTAGCGATTCTCTGAGTATTCTTAAGTCTCATTTAGAAAAATCCATGTATTATATTTTATTATAATCCAATGCTTGAAAACAAATACACACATATGCACACATATAAATAAGGATGCTTCCATTTTGTTGAGTAATACTTAAAAATATTTTTTCCATGATTTTAAAAAATAACAGAAGCTGGTTACAAAAATGTAGGAAATGTAAAAAAAAAAAAAAAATTAAAAGTAAAGAAAAAACATCACACTAGTATCCAGTGGTAACCACTGTTAATATTTTAGTGCATATATTTATGTGGTTAATATATGTATTTTGTTTTATAAAAAATATTGGATAAATATATATACATATGCATACATAATTATGTATGCCCCAGTCTATAGTATAACAGTTAAAGTAAAAGCATGGGCTCCAGAATCAGATTTTTCTAGTTCACATGCCAGCTCTGTTGCTTGGAAATTTCTGATGATAGGATTTCTACTCCTGTATCCTTTATTTCCCCCCATCTTAACTGGGAAAAGTAATAGTACCTAAGTTACAAAGTTGCATTGAGTATTAAATAAGTTAGAAACTATAAAGTGCCTGTTTTTTTGCACTTAACAATGTATTATAGTTTTTCCATGAAAATAAATCTACACCATCATATTTAATGGCTGCATAATATTTCATTCCATGTCTACTCTATAACGTGTTTAATTACTCCTGTATTCCTTGTTCCATGAGTTATTTTTAATGCAAGTATCTAAAACAAAAATTTATCTGTGCTTCTTTAGAGTGAATGTCAAGATAATCATAGCCATATGGCAGCTTGTAGTAGGAAGGAAGATCAGTTAAAGAAAAGAAAATTATCTTCTGCTTTGATTAACTGTAATTCAACAGCATGTATTCTTTCCGCTAAAGCATGATGCTAGTTACAATGACAGATGAATATAGGACTTTCTGTTTTAGGATGAGTAACAGATCAAGTCAATATCTTAGAAGGCTATTCTGTGGCATGAAATAGTACAATCAAATGCATAGTTCAGGATGGTGGTAGGGAGCCCAAATGGATTTCCTCCTGATTTAATAAACAATCAACTAATGCTCAAAGCCCAGAAGTTACATTACCTTTAGCTCATTCTAACAGCAAATTGCATTAACAGACATTGATACATAATTCGCTTTTGAAAAATTAGAGAGAAAAAACATTTGCTTAACATTTTGAGGCATAAAATTATGGAAGTTCAAGACCAACTTTGTCCTATCTTACAGTGCTGGTCATTTATTCTGGGTGATAGTTGATTCTCATATTACAAACTTAGCTGGAAGCATACAATGGATTCACTTGCTACATTTTATCATAGTTTAAAATGTCTAAAGAATAAGAAACAAAATATTACACAATATATTTGGTTCATGTGAAAATGTGCATTTTATATTCATTTTAAATGTTTGCAGATTAAATGCTAATTATAATGTCGCTACCAAAAAAAAAAAAAAAAAAAGAATAAGAAAAATAGCTGTGTGACACTATAAATCTCCCATGATGTGATCTTGATATGCAGAGACCTTAGGGATTACATGTTTCTCCTCAAGATCATTTACACACTTCCATTTTTTAAGTATCCAAACTTCTTCATTATCAGAAGCCAATTATCATGTACAAACTTGGCCTGCACCTTCTATCATACTTAAGCTTTTTGACCACTGGATTTTTATTTTTCACCTCCTTTAATTGCTAGACCCTTGAACCAAGCCGAAATAATAATAATAATAATAATAAATAATAATAATAACAACAATGAAAGAATAAGATGTCTTTCATAATAATTCCGATCTCCTTATTTAAAGGTCAATATTTAAATATGTAAACTGTACTTCTGATAGTATATCATCTGCACTTGTTATTTTGCCCACTATCTGATTACATGTTTTGAACAGAGTGATTTCTATTATATTTATTTTAATGTATTCCCTGATTTATGGACACAAAGCCACAGTACTATTTTTTATATTTTTATGTTTTTATTTTTAAAGAAGCTTTAGATTACATAAACGTTACATCAAAAATATAGGGGATTCCCATATACCTTACCCCCTCCCCCTCCCACACTTTTCCCTGTTAACAACATCTTCATTAGCGTGGTACTTTTGTTACAATTGATGAACAAATATTAAAGCATTGCTACTAACCATGGTCTATAGTTTACATTATGTTTTACACTTTGCCCTGCAAAATTTTATAGGTTTTGACAAAATGTATACTGGCTGGTATCCATCATTGTAATATCCTTCAGAATGATTCCAAAGCCTCAGAAATACCCCACGTTACACCTATTTTCTTTGTCCCTCCCCTCAAAATCTCTCATGACCTTTGGTTTTATATCAATATTACAAATTCTTCAGTTTCTAGAATAATAATAAGTCTATTTTAGCCCATAGTTACATTCCACACAGCACTATTTTGAGGCAAAAAAAAATTGCTTGTTTGGCTGGTGAATCTAATCAGGTCATATTTGTTCAACAGGTAGAAGAAGATCAAGTCTAGAGACATCTTCTCATTTATTTATTCTGTCTAATATATGAGCAACTTATTCTGGATGTTTGGATTGTTCTTTCCCCTTACATGGTATGTCATATTTTTTGTTTCTCTTTGATTCCTTTGGATTCCTTTGAGGAATTCCTTTGACTTTGGATCTGTTCTGGGCAGTGCTGAATGAGCAAATAGTAAGAGGTAAGGGAGCAATCATTCTTCTAGAGTAGCAAATGGACTATCAGACTTGAACCCCTTGATTCAACAGTTTAAGGGTGGGGGCTTTTGAAAAGTTCTAGATTCTCAGGCTTCTGGAGTTGTGACTATGAAAGTTTTGTCTTCATGAAAGGGGAGCTGTTCAGGCTAACAGTTTACTGAAGACAGCTTCATCAATGGGATCAGCAGCCTTCTCTGAGTCCATGTACAACCCAGGGATATCTGTTATTATGCTGAGGGTATCTACTAAGCTCGAGTAGATCACTAGGGGTAGAAGCTGTCTTTCACCCAACCTTCTTGAAATTTATATTTCCTAGAACCCAGACCTGTTTATAGTAGTTCTCCTGAATTCCCCTCACAATTAAATTTCTCTTAAATGAACCTCCAGTCCTAATCCATACCAGCCAGGTCTTAATCATTCTGTGCTTCACTTTCATGTTATTATAAAGGATTAGACTTTGGCCTGGTTTATTTAAAGTAACTACAGTTCTGGCCATTATCATATATAATCACCATACAGTTTTCAGTTGCTCAAGGTCCATCTTAAGTACGATTATTTCTATGAATACCTCTCTGCTTACTCTAGCATTCCCTGATTACCTTTCCTACAGTGGTAATGGTATAATAAAACAGCACTTGACTACCTTATACATTTCATATAGTTTAGTCTTTTTCCTTAAAAAAAGAAGCAAACTCTGCATTGAAAGATAGCTCATATGCATATATTCCTTGAATGCTGAGCACTATGAAGGTAGTCAAAATCAGAAGTGCACTAGTTACCTAGAAAAATCTAGGTATATATCTATCTAACTTAACGATATTCTGGTGTAAGGTTATTTTACAGCTCAACTGGATAGGACTATGTTTCTCTCCAGGATTCCTGGAAGTCTGGCTGACCCCTGGTCAAAATAAGACCAAAGTGAGGTCACAAGTAGTTTATAAGTGCTATTTAAAGTTTGATACCACCAAAGGGACACCCAGGACCTGCTTGTCTACATTGTTTAGGGAATTATTGGTGGATGATTTATACTTGGTTTAACTGGCTACACAGCCTGGCTTGGACGCAAGACTTGTTAGCTATCAAAGACCCCACTGAAAACCTTTGCCTGGTTCTCCCAGAACCAAGATCCCCTGCATATATCTGGATGGTTCTAATATGAAGAAAAAGTCATTCTGTTTAACTAAGAAAATGCCCAGAGAATCTACACCAGAAAGCCATTCAGCTCCCCAAGTTTGCCTGTGCTTTCTCTCTCCTGTGCTACTGTATCCCACACTTGAATAAACCTTATATGAGAATGTCCTGAGGAGTCTTGTAAGTTTTTCAAATATCCAAACCTGTTTAATTGATGCAGTTGCCTTTCTATATTTTACTTATATTTTATATGTAAGAATAAATTTTTAATCTAATATTCCTGACATGATTTTTACTCTCCTAATTATCAATCTGGCCAACATTCCTTCCAATATAAAAGGCTCAGACATTTGCTGACATCCAAATTCTTGCTACAGGGCCAAAGCAGACACAAAATTGTGCTTTAATCAATTGTTATTTAAATTGAAAATACAGATGCTATTTATTGCTTTTCTTCCATAGCTAATCTTAGAAACATTATCTTCCATCTGTTTCTTGATTCACATCGATCTCCCATCCTTCCTCCTTCTGCACTAAAACCATTATTATCATTAATGGCCTAAAGATATTTTGAATATAAGTAATAGCTAAAACAATGATGATTTCTGGGATTAATGAACTGAAATTTCAAATAAAAGGAATGTGCATTTCTATTCTGAAGGTTTAATGGTATTAGAGCTAACATCAGTTTCTATTCAGAACACTATAAGGCAATTAAAAATTAGAAAATAAATTAAGAGAATAAGTAATTCATTCAATTATTCATTCATTTATCAAATATGTTTTGAGAACTTACTTTGTTCCAGGCACTGTTCTAAGCATATCACTATCAAAACATTACTGTAAAACAATAACATAATTAAAGTTGTGTGCATGCACATTTTCTGTTCAAAGAGTTGCATTAGCTTTTTAAATCTGATTATTTGTGTATGTTATTTTTGTAAATGAATACAGGCAACAAAACTTAAAAGCTGTATCTCTAGTGGCTGTCAAAATAATCTTAGTGAAAGAAATACTGAAAGATATACTTAATTCTGGTGGTTTTTCATATATACTATCATAATTTATTATGTAAATAAACTGATTTTTACAAAGAATGGCATGCTATTTGGAAACCACTAATTTCTTCTCTGCATTGTTTCTTGTTTGTTTCATTGTTTGCTGTATTATTTAAGAGGTATAATTTAAGAGCTTCATTTTGTCTTGATATCAATACTAAGGCCCACTTGTATTAAGTAGGATATGAAATACTTCTACACAATTTTTTTCTATTCCCAGAAGACCACAAATGGAAAGAATTTTTCAAAGAAAGAAAAACAGGTGTTATTAAAATTTGTCTTCAATAATATCCAATCCCTTTCCTTTCTGTTTTTAGCTTATTTCTCAGCACCAGTTAATCTTGTATCCTCAGGTACTTACATACTTCCTATTCCTACAATCTACAAAAACAACTTAAAATTTGAGTAAATGATATTTTTGGAGCCTGTGGTTACAGGCAAGGCAAAATATCATTGCTACCCATGAAAATAATCATGCCTGTAACTTTAACCTAGAATTTTCTTGGCCTAGAATTTTCATGTCCTTAAGTTCTAATTGCAAAATAAAAATCTTTGCTTCTAGTCAAGAAATATCTAGTCTAAAGTTACAGTGAAGATGATTATCATAGATATCAATGGATTTTTTCCTAGCCTGTAAAATTATACTATGGTTAGGCTGACAGAGGCACTTTAGCACTGCTGAGAGCTGACACAAAAGTGGTGAAAGGGAGCATAAAATCAGTCTCAAAATATTCCCATCTTAACATCATTTTATTTCATTTCCACCACGAGACTCCCCTGATTTCCATTTCCTGGAGATTTAGAGGCCATTTCTCACTCTGGTTCTTAACTTCCAGTGAGGTCCCTCCCCGTTCCTTGTTTTCACCATTGTTTCATGGCAGGTGTACCACAGCCTTAGGACGCACTTGGGGATGTCAAGTACCTGGCAAGTAATATACTCCTCCCCCCCCCACTCTGAGCTAACATTGCTTTCCTCTTGCAGGTTTTAGAGCATTCTCTCATTCTCAGCAGGGCAATTTATAAAGTCACTGCCAATCCTCCAAAGTTGGCATGGTGTGATAAAACCTATTTACCATTTCCACTGCACACTTTATGGTGCTTCAAATGCCCCAACATCCAGTATAATGAACACATGACTTGAGCTTTAAGCTCCCCAAGGATCCTTCCTATAGAGAAGAAAACAGGTATGGAAGAACAACAGAAAAAAAAAGCACAGAAAACCTAATTCTGTAGTGACTGTCAATAGCAAGGAATATTTATAGAGTAAGATCAAGTACTTTTAACTTTAAGATGTATGTGGCTTGTGTCCCTGTAGGAAAGTATGATGTTTAAAATTTGCAGGTTATTAAAGAATATTAATTTCAAACTGAAGGCCTAAGAAAAAGAGAAAAAAATGCCCTTGTAAGACTTTGTCATTAATTTCATCCTTGTTATTGAGTATACCTATATTAAATGTTTTACAAACATACAAGTACTTCATCATCAAAAATTTTAAGGGAAGACTGCTGTGCCATTATTTTGTCTACAGATACTGAGTGGTTAAATACCCTTGTATAAATTTACGTGGCAATTACAGCAAGTGCTAGGGATCAAATTTAAATTCTATTAGGATGCAAGATCGGTTTTATTTTAACTTCATCAACAGTTCTCCCACGTTTATTTTTTAATATTCATATTTTACTCTGGTATAGTTATACAAAGTGTCATACTGCCATTATATAGCAATATAAAGGGTGTCACATTAACTTTGCCATATGTTTATTGAAATGTACACATATATTCCTTATATTTGCCTCATAAGTCAAGCATGGCTTGACTCTTACCTCTTTTTCTACATAGTTCTGCTCTTGACACTTAATATTTTTTTAAAAAGAGGAACTTGCCTGTCCTCATAGCACTTTGCTTTATTTTGCTTTGCAAATGTTGTGGTATTAACAAATTGAAGGTTTGTGGCAAACCCTGGGTGGAGTAAGTCTATTGGCACCATTTTTTCCAACAGTATGTGTTCACTTCATGTCTTTATGCCACATTTTGGTAATTCTTGCAATATTTCAAGCTTTTTCATTATTATTATCTCTGTTATGGTGATCTGTGACCAGTGGTCTTTGATGCTGCTATTGTAACTGTTTTGGGGCACAATGAATTGTATTCATATAACATGGCAAACTTAATTGATAAATGTTGAGGGTGTTCTGACTGCTTCACCAACCGACTGGCTGTTTCCTTTTTCTCTTCCCATCCTTGGGCCTCCCTAATCTCTGAGACTCAACAATATTGGAATTAGGCCAAGTAATAAGCCTATAATGGCCTCTAAGTGTTCAAATGAAAGGAAGATTCACATCTCTCATTAAAAAAAAAATAGATATGATCAAGTTTATTGAGGAAGGTATGTGAAAAGCCAAGATAGGCTGAAAGTTCTACTGTGGGTAAAATGCTGTCAAACAGCATGGCATGTTACTGAGAAATCTTTCATTAAAGGAAGAGTCAATCAATGCTGAAAACTTCATTGTTGCCTATCTAAAGAAATTACAATAGCCACCCCAACCTTCAGCAATGACCACCCTGATCAGTCAGCAGCCATCACCATGGAGGCATGACCCTCTACCAGCAAAAAGATTATGACTCATTGGCTCATATGATGGTTAGCAATTTTAAGAAATAAAGTATTATTTAATTAAGGTATGTACATTATTTTTTAGACATAATACTATTGCACACTTAATAGATTACAGTATAGACTACATAACTTTTATATGCACCATGAAACCAAAAAATTCATGTGACTTGCTTTCTTGCAGTAGTCTGGAACTGAATCTGCAATATCTCTGAGGTATGCCTGTACTACATAGTTTTCCACAAATTGCACTGAATTGGTACAGTAATCCTTTTTTCAAGGCAATCTTCTGTGAATTTGGAGGGAGATAGATTTTTATTCCATTTTTATAGTATTTTTCTTTTCTTTACCATTTATTTCTATTTAGAAATCTGAATATTCCATTTGTTAATGAATTGCATTAGTTGGCATCTCAAGTTTATATAGAGTCCACAAAACTCATACTAAATGAGAGGAGTGATGTTGTTAAGCCTTTTTCTCTAGTTTTTAACAAAATACTTCACATAGAGATGTTAATATATGTTCTTGAGTTATTGAATATAAACATTCAATTATTAATATTTATAGTAATAAGCCATGATCGAATGCACCCTTTCTCCAGAAAATGTGGAAGTTTAGATAACCTATATGTCCATGCACTCACTTCTACCAACCTAGGATTGTATATACTTTAAGAAGTAGTGTCTAGTGTTACAGGGCCAAAATTTCTAAATTAGTAATTTTCATTTATGAGAACTTGCTGAGAACTTCTTTTGATTCTAACTGTGATTTTTGTGTGTGTGAAATAATAATATTTATCAGACATGAATCCTGCTTTTAGGAGCCTCCAATATAGTGGCAGCTGGCTGGGAGGGAAATTAAGGCATGCACAGTAATAATTCTAGGATGTTATGTCAGTAGAAATTTTATTGAGTCACATGGAACATCATCAAGGTACATGATCTTGAAAATGCCTCTTAGAATCTATAGCTGATAACAATAACATATGATATGATGGGATTGGTATTAGTATTAAATAAAACACTTAATCCTGTATCTAACAAAGAGTTTAAACTGAATAAATGTTTTATTTCTTCCATTCCCTTTCTATTGACGCTAAATTGTTGGGTGAAATTCTCATTTACATCAAATATATTTTTTATAAAGAAGACTTCTAGGTCACAAATACCAAACCTTACTTAGAAATTGCAACAATTTCACAGCAAGAGTTACAATTTCCAAATTCCAATTCTGGTGGACAGACTGACTAAACCACAAACATTTACCCCTTTACTGTCCTAGCATAGAATTTACAGTAAATTAATTTACAAAGAAATGCATCCATCATGATGAGGAAACCAGGTCTGAAGTCATCAGCAGAAAAGATATTTTAACAAACAGCAGAAAGGAAGAAAGTTGATGAAGGAACTATAATGAGTGTAAAGCAGGGCAGTAGATATTGCAGAAGAGAGAGGGCTTATAATGACCGATTATGAAAACAAACTGTCTTTCGGAACTCCAGCCAAGAATTTGTACCTGGAAATCCTAGGTATGAAGAAAAGGAGGAATAAATTATAGAGCAGAAAACAGGGGGGATTAATTTGAAGTTTTACTTGGATCAGTAGCATACCACTGACACGCCCCCTGCCTCAGTCCTACTCCTCTTCCTCCCCAGCCAACAGCCAAACACACTGCCCTTTCATAATGCTGGCACAGTGGCAGCATGGTATCTAACCCCCAGCTTCCCAGGCAGAAAATTGAAAGGATTTTCTAAAGAACTCTTGGAAGCATTGGAGCAGCTTGCAAAATTATTTATACTCTACAGCAAAGACTTTCCTGTTCTGATGTTTAGTGGTTTCTTGACTCATCGCCAACAGTCAGCATTCTATCTGCTTACTAAAGCTCAGATAACCTGTCAATATGCTTGGATCATGGACACAGTGCTCTCTATTGGATTTATACTTCATTTAAAATTTGAATATAAAACTAAGTTTCCCAAGTCATAATGAAAATCTGAGATTAAGCTATAAACAGTAGGCATAAAGAACAAAAGATAACTTCAATGAAAAAAGTTCACATCCTACAAGAAAACCCCTAATTAGTATCCTCGGAGAGTCTTAAATTGATATTGCAAGTATTAAAATTACAATGGTACTGTAATAAATGAATAGGGTTATGAATGAGCTTATAGAATATGTTTATCAAAATAAAAGAAAATAATGGGTTAATGTGATAAAGTTAATACGTTCACCAAAATTGTAAAACAAAACAAAGAAAAAACATGATAAAAGACTTAGGACTCACAGTAGACATATAAAAATTTTCACCTCTGATGAGACAAAGCTTCAGAAAGAACAAAAAAGACTGAATTAAGTTATTTAAAATTATTGTAGAAATCCTATTTCTTACAATCACATTTCAGAATGAAAAGACCTAATGAATGCCCAACACAATGTATGTGGTGGGAGGTGTGGGAGGTGGGCAACATGGGAATCCCAGTGGGTTCTGTGTAATATTTTGGGTAATCTAAGCACCTCTTAAAATATATTTATATATATATATATAAATAACATTTTTGTAAGCAAATGCACATATATGCATATATATTTATATATCATTTTGCAAATGTTGGTATGAATTGTGAAAATTTTGATTTTTACCCAAAATAAATTAAAAAAAAAAAAAAAAAAGATATATGCCTGTGTCTGATCATTAAGTAATTCCTATCTGTCTCTCCACTCTACTGTTTACACTTAGCGAGAGAACAGGGAATTTGGTTGTTTTGCTCACTGCCCTGTTTTGCGTACACAAAACGGATCCGGAACATAGTCAGCCCTTAGTAAATATTTATTGGATGAAAAAATGAATGAAACTTAAAGTTTCTAGAGAGGAAAACAAGAAGAGATGCCACATAGACATGGGGCTCTAATCAGCAACATTGTTGCCAGCAGGAAGTAGAAGATTACCTTAAAGGAAAGCTACAAATTAAATAAAGCTATTTTCAAACAAAGCTATTTTCAATCACAAAGTTTCACACTCCAAAAAAAGCCTTCCCAGAAAATACTAGAAAATTGCTGCACTAAAGTAAGTAAAACAAAAAAGGGGAAAAACCTATGGTCTAAGAAACAAATGTATCCAACCGGGATGACAGTTTGCAGCAGGCCTAGACAGCAGTAAGTCCAGGTTAAAACAGCTACATAGTCATGTTCAAGAGAGATCACCTGTGAAAATAAGGAGATTCTGGAGCATTTTATATTATTTTAATGATCAGGAAGAACTTCAAGATGTGTAAACCTAAACAATGATTAAAAAATTGAAAGAAAATTAGGAAGTCAGGAAAATTAAGTTCTAAAAACAGGAAATGCAAACTTAGCAAATCTAATATTGACAGGCAAAATTTTATCATATATTAATTAAACAATAGGATTTCTAAAATAGTTTAAGAAATATTAAAAACAAGATGAAAAAATGGTCTGAGTAGAAGAAATAAATGCTGAGATGTCAATTTTCTCAATAAGACAGATTTATTTATCACTATTTAAAATTTTTAAATCCAAAACTCTTCTTTGAAGGATTTTTTTTTCATTTGTAAGAAACTTTAAAAAAGAAGACTAATTATAGAGTAATTTTCCAATTAGATAATAAGCAACAGTAATTTTACATTTTATGGCATTATTATAATATTCACTAAGTTATTGAATAAGAATATTCTAAAACCTTAATATGGAATTTTAAAAATCATCCCAAATTGGGGAAATGATATATTGATTAATGAGTAGCCTGGAAAAGCTGTCTAAATCATGGGAAAATAATCCAGCTAGGGCATCATATTTCATGTATTTGGCAAAATTAATTCCCAAAGTGTCAAATAGATAAATAATTTAAAAAACAAAAGCATGTAAGGATACATATTTGACTATGTAATTGAGCCGATGGTAAGCAAGAACTTTCTGTGCATTAGACATTATAAAAACTACAATAGTTGATACAGTTGATTTAACATGCATTTAATATTTAATAGGTAGAAAAAGCTATCAAAAAAAAAAAAAGAATATAGGTAACAGACTAGAAAAATATTTGCATAAATTACAAGATAAATTCTCTTACTAATAATTTAGGAAATGTATTTTTAAATAAGGAAACAACTGAAAAAAATAAATAAAAATAGTAAGCTTATATTAGAAAAATGTACAAAATTTTTAATAATCAAAAAAAGAAAAAACACTGAGATATATTTTATATATCTCATTGAAAAACTGTCTGACTAAAATGAAAATATTCAAAGCAAGGGATGGAACATTCAGATAGGTAAATGTTTTTCAATGCTTGTCATGTAAAATAGGACAACATAATCAGAGGATCATATGGAATTCTATCATACATCAATGGCATTATAGAATTCATACACTTTGATAAAGTAATTCCGAATAAAATAATTAATATCTAATGAAATAATTAAATATGCAACCAAATTTTATGTAAGTGCTATGTTAAATTATTCATAACATAATTGTAAACAACATAGCAAAGATTAAATATATAAGGTATATTTAAGGTATAAATATTACCCAGACTTTAAAAAAGCATATTTTTGAAGGATTTTTATAATGTAGCAGAAATGCCCATGATAGATTAAGTGAAAAACCTGAATCTGTATATAAATTTAAACTTATTTTTTTATTTATCTACCATGCATATTCACATTCCCTGAACTTATGAAAACACAAAAATATTAATCATGGCAGCAATAGTTGTTGTATTCCAGTAGTAAGTTTATTAATGGTTTATATTTTCCTCATTTTCTGCCTTTTATAAAATAAATACATATGTTCATTATAATAATATATAATGCTTTTATATAATTCAACATCAATCTTTACAGGTGATTAGGTAAGCCTTTTAACACAAAACATTATTTTTCATTTTTATTTTCTTAGGAGGATTGAAACCGGGACCTTGTAAATGGAAAGGAGACACTCAACCATTGAGCTATACCCACTCCTCCATTAAGCATTATTTGTTTAAATCACAAAATACCACATTGTGTGTTAGAAATTAATTCTTTTTTTAAAGAACAGTAATTGCTTTTGTGTTTTTAGGAAATTATTAATAATTTAATTTTTCTGCAAGAATACAATTATTTATTAACTTTAGTTTTGCCTAGTCATAGGATGAAAAGAATCTTCTACATGCTTAAGCATATAGAAAATCTAAAGGGAGTTTTCCAAGCCTGAATATTTTAATAAATATTCCAAAATATAAAATTTTAATATAGTGTGTTGTCAAACATTTACAGCCCATTTGTAAGAATATATATATATAAACATATATTGTGCATTTAATTAGAATATATATCACATATTAGTATATATAACATATTTTTATACACTCAAAATAGTTAAATATCGATGACAAAGGTTTACAATTTTTCATTTTGGGAATATGTAACTGTATTGCACAAGTGAAAAATAATGAAAGCATACATTTTTGAAGTGTATCATATTTTCTGAATCGCATGCATTACTTTAATGACTCAAGAAAAATTCATAATTTCAAAGCTCATCTTCTACTATCTCCAATTAGCATGGATCATAGTTTCTTATAATTAAATGTGTACAGATTTAATTTACTTACTAGATTACAGTCATCTCAAAAAAGAGTCTTTAATGTATTTATGCCTGCACCTTCACACCGAAGATGGTGTTAGGCTCTTCCTATGCTGTGTTTTTTTATATTAACCAATCACTTATTAAATTATCAGCAGAGTTCTACCATCAAACCACACAGAGCTAGGTACTGGGTATGTGCTGTTCAATAAACACTGTTTATCCCCATCATGGAACTTAGAGTCCTGGTGGGAAAAGCAGAGCTACTCTCAGAATGCAGTATAATGACTATTAAAATAAAACTATGTAAAACATGCTATGAACATATAAGTATAATTTCAAAGAATCAGGAATTGGGCAAAAGTGGGGCACGAAAGAAGTACAGAGTGATGAGTAAACTTTGCAGACATACGGATGTAGGCAGTTTGAAATTCCTTGAAAGCTCTGGGGAGCCATTAAATTACTTTTGGTAGTGTCATTATTTGAATACATTGCCATGTTAGAAATAAAACTTTGGTAACAATTTTGTGGTGGTAGATTAAAGGTAATAATACCATTCTCCAGAAGGTCACATATAAAAATTTAAAAATTGATAGGAGCCTGAATCAAGGCAGTGGAAGTGGAAATGGTATGGATGAGTAAAACTTATGAATTGGTGACAGATTACTTATGGTAGTGAATTATAGGACTCCACAGTTACGTCCTGGTTTCTGGTTTGGGCACAGGAATGGAAAGCAAGAGAGTAGAATTTCAACCAATAATTAATTCAACTCCATATAAATTGAGTTTGAGGAGACTATTTTTTTTTAGATATGACCCCAAATAATTGAATATCCAGGACAGGGACTTAGCAAAAAATCTTTAGACCAGAGAGTCATTAGTTACCAATTTTCTTTTGTACTTGATCTCCATTCCTCACTGGAAAGGTCATCCTTGATCAATAGGAACATTTAGTTTTAAACTTCAACATAGGACTAGGGTAGCTGTATATTATGTTTATGTTTGAGCAAATCCCAGTTGACACCTGTTACCTCAATATACTTTGGGATTAGCATTTTTACAGCTGAACATGTTTCGACCTTGATAATGAATTTCATAGTCACTGTACTGGAGCCAGTGGTCCTGGGTCAGAGCACTTATGGCAATAAGATCTATGGGACCTGTGAATGTATGTTCAAGCATTAGAAATTCCTAGGGGGAAAAATACACTATAATGTGGTTAAATAAAAAGTGTTTTCTATTATAATTTTATTCCCAAACTTGCAACACTATGAAATTTTTGGTAAGAAGTCTATTTCATGGATGGATTACATATTCATTATTACGCAAGAGAGTTTTGCTTATCTAGTGCACAAAGTGCATTTTGACTCATACTAAACTTGTGCTTGATGTGCTTTCCATATCATTTTGGAAAGCATTTATATTCATTAAATTTGCCTCAAAAGTATAATATCTTGTTTTATCACACTGGGTAACTACACTAAAGAAATAGTATTTCTTTTTGCGATGTCTCAAATTCTACGACTCAGCAGTAATCATTGTTTATTCGATAGAGAAATTCAGAACGCATATCTAGCAAAAATTTTCAGGGTAGCCTCACCTATAAATAAAGGATGGCCCACAGATAATGTGCCACCTCTTTTACAAATATGACATGAAAATTGAAATAAACTTCTTAATGGACAAACAGTATCATCATAGAGACTTTTATCAATAATAAACAAAAGACAGATATTCAATGACATTGTTAACAGCAAACATTTTTAAACTGTTATTAAAACTCCCAATCTATTATTCAGTCATGAAACTTTTACTTCCCATATCAGAACTGAGTAAATATTTGGAGCAAAACTTCAATGAAATAAATGTCAGTCTAATATGACAATATGCCATCTGGGAAAGATAAGAGTTGCAGTTCCTAATTATTACTTATGGACTTCACTTTATTATTGGACATGACTGATCACTCCGTAGAAGCAAGATAATCCATTGTGCACATGAAATAGGTAGATAACTACATCTGAAATCTTCCACTGATGCTGTCTGATCATCTGCATTTTCAGAGAAAATAATATATAACACATCTGTTATCACCTTGCCTACAAATTATTATTTACTTATTTTCTAAACAGTGGTCTATTTAAGTATCTAAACTATAAGTTCAATAAAGTTAGGATAGGGTCCAAAAAGTTTTTCTTTTTTTTAAAGAGAATGAAGACAATCACAAAAAGTTGGTTAAATTTGAAGATTTAACATAAAATGACTGTTCAAAAGTTAGCATTAGTTCCAAATGTAAATCCTCTTTGGAATTGAGGATTCAAATTGTCACAAATGAGACACACAGACAGTCAGAAAATCTAGAAAACAGGTCAAATAATATGGAGGAAATATGAGAAGGTCCATTATATGTTTAATTGTAGTTTCAGAAGGAAGGGACAAAAAAAAAATGGAGTGCTGGCATATCATAAGAGATAAGAATTTTCCAAAACTGGTTAAAGAATCTAACCCACAGATTCAGGAAGCAATATTTTTTAAAAAGTCATAGAAAGGTCACAGTGAAAGTAAAACCAAACATCAGCCAGAGTAAAAAGAGATGAAATGTCATCAAAGGAGCAAAAGTTGGACTGACATATGATTTCTTAACAGAAAAAAAGGAAGCCAGAAAAGTGATACTTCCAATGTGCAAACACAAAAGTACTGCCAACACAGAACTCTATACCCAATACAAATATTGTTCAAAAATGAGGATGAAATCAGGACAGTTTTCAGAGAAGAGATAGATTGATTTTTCAAAACAGACTCTCACGATAAAATTCTAAGAGACAAATGAACTTTAGACAGAAGGAAAGTTATTCTAGCTGGGAGTTCTGAGAGAAAAAAAAGGGAGTTTATATGTCAGTAACTAAAAACAAAATAAACAATATAGACCTTTCAAAACATAATGTATTTTAAGAATAAAATGGACAGGAAATACAATGTAAAAGTAATGCATAGGTCAAGAGTTTTAAAAGTGTTAAAATGAACTAGTTGCTATTTTTTTCTTGGAAAAGGAGTTAAAACCTAGATTAAATTTGGAAATTAAAAATGCATCTTTTTCTCTATAGAAGGACAAATGAACTATCAGAAACAAAATAAACAACTAGAGAAAAGAATGAAACATCTTAAAATACTAAATTCATCCAAAATACAGCAAGAAAATAGAGAAAACAGAAACATAGAAATGGAATAAAAGTAGAAATCACAAAGTAAGATGATTCATTTAAATTTACAAGCTATTGATTACATGGACTATCGACAGAACGCTCCAGTGAAAACACCATAAAATATAAAATGAATATAGGCTCTTTATTATCAGGATGCAAAAAGGCTGAACCTTAACATTGTAAAAATACCATGAAAATACTAACCAGAAGAAACTTGGTAGATTTATTAATAATAAATAAAACTGAATTTAATGTAAAACTTATTATATAGAAAATGAGTCATTTCATAATGATAAATTTTCAATTCACCAGGAATTTATGACACTTTATATCTGTATGCACTTAATAGCAGAACCTTAAAATATAAAGAGGAAAAATTTGCCAAACTGTGTAGAGAAATAACTAAATCCAAAACAATAGGCATAATTTTAATGCACCTTTCTCAGTTGTTGATAGAATATAAAGAAAAAATACCTTAGGTGTGCAGAAGATTAAACCACATAGTTAACAAGTAGATCTAATAAATATATATAATACACAACATCCAACAATTATAAAATTCAGTTATATCACACACACACACAGATCATATAAAAATTTGACTATACTCTAGTCAGTAAGTTAAAGTCTTAACATATTACAAAGCCCTGGAAATATAAAGAGCATGGCTTCTGACCAAATAAATTAGACTTTAAATCAGTTATGGTTAATAAAATAAGAAATTCTCCTAAATAATCAATACTCAAAATTAATATATATATTTTTTAATTCTTTATTTATTTATTTATTTATTTTTTTATTTTACCAGGAGGTCCCAGGGATCGAACCCAGGTCCCTCCATATGGGAGACGGACGCCCAACCAGTTGAGCCACATCCGCCCCCTCAAAATTAATATTATAAATAAAATATTTTGAACTGAATTATAATGAAAATACTATAAATCAATAATATATTGCTGATAAATCTGTATTTAAAATAACATTTTGGTCCTAAATTCATGCATTATTAAAGAAAAAGGCTGAAAATTAAGTAGCAAAAATCATTTCCCAAGTATTTAGAATAAATACATCAAAATAAGTGACTGAGAATAGCAGGAAGGAAATAATAATGGTATTGATAATTATAATATATATTATTATTTATAACATCCTCATTATCATAAGATCCAAACAGTAAACAAACCTACTATATAAAATATTAACAAAGCCAATAGATATTCTTTAAAAAAAAAAAAATAACACTATTTATTGAATAAGATTAAGAAAGTAAAAAGAGAAAATGCACAAATAACCATTAACAGAAATGAATAAAGGAACAGTATAAAAGAAGATACCAGCATTAAAATTATAAAAGACTATTATACATAAGTAAACGGCAACAAGTTTAAAATTTTTTAATTTAGCCTGAAAGTACAAATTCCTAGAAAAAAATATATGTCTCAAAACTAACAAACATAAATGGAAAACCTGAATAGTACTGTAATCACTAAAGAAGTAGACTCAATAATCCAAAATCTTCCCCCAGTGAAAATTGCAGTCTTAAATATCTTCACTGTCATATTTTACAAAACTTTCAGAGAAGTAATAATTTCAATCCTTCATCAAAACTTCTAGAAAATAAAAAAAAAAGATGAAATATTTTCCAAATCACTTATGAAACAATATAACCTAGATACCAAATTTGACTTGGGATGTGAAAGAAAAGAAAATTACAAGGAAATCTCACTCATAACACAATTGTAAATATGTTAAGGAAAATATTAGCAAGCCACAGTCAATAAAATATTAAAAGGATAATATATCATGATCAATAAATATTTATACCATCAATGGAAATCTAGATAAACATTATAAAAGCCTATGCTTAGCTTAGTAGATAAAAAAATAATTATTAATTAAACCCATGAACCATTAGGATTAAAAATTAAAACCATTAGCAAATTAAGACTAGAGGGAATAGTACACATAATATTTTATAGCAAAACCTTTAAATCTTTCCTTTTTTAGATAAAGAATAAAGATGCCTGCTATTAACAATTCTGTTTAACATTGTACTGGAAGTCATTATTAGAGCATGATAGCAAGAAAAAGGAATAAATAAGAATTAAATAAGAATTGGAAAGGAATAAATGAAAATATCATTGTCCATAAATGCTATAACCATGATTAAATAGTACACAGAATGTACAAGAAAATTATTAAAATGAATATGGGAGTTCAGCAAATTTGTTGTACATAGAATTGAAATGAAATGCATCTATTCTGTGTTCTTCTGATAATGAGTGCCTAGCTTGATAGGTACACATTTTTTGGATATGTCTGTTATTAAAGTGATCAAACAGTGAAAGTATGTGATAAGACGCAGAAGAAAAGGGGAGCCAAAAAAGGTGAGAACAAAATTGATCATTCCATAGTTAAGTAGAAGTGAATTAACAGCTACAAAGCTAAGCAGAGTTTGGGGAGTCCACTGCATTTGAAAGGACAAAAACTTAGAGTTTGGGGCTTGCCAAATAGAAATAGTCCTAGTAATCATCCCAGAATTATTAATGTGACCAAGGAGGGATATATCCAAACAGCAAGCATGAACCCTCACAAGGACTGAAATACAAGTTTATATTAGCTCAAACCTTAATTGGTTTCAGGTGAACTGTCCCCATTTACTTATTTTCTTTGGCCAAGTAAATCCTCTATGAGGTCTCATCTCCTGAGTTACCATCCATATACTCAAATTATTTCCATAATTGTTTATACCTAAAATGAGGAACAAATTTTTTAAAAAACAATATAACCAGTAAAATAAAAAGACATGATTTGACTGCATAGAAAAAAAGGAAAAGACAGAACTGCAACCGATAAAAAGACATCAAAATATTAGATTTATCAGTTATCAGAAATGGTGTGGTGGTTTAAAACTGTATTTACCCTAGAAAAATATTTTCTTAAATGAAATCCATTTCTGTGGGTTTGAACCCATTTGTTAAGTAGAACCTTTAAATAAGGTTACTTCAGTTAAGATGTGGCCCAGCCCATCCAGGATAGGTATTAATCCAATTGCTGGAATCATTAATAAGCAGAATGAAATTCAGAGAGAAAGCCACAGGGAGCAGTCAGAAGCTGAAGTTCAATGGAACCTGGAAGAGAACAGAGAGGTCAGGAGATGCTGCCATGTGAATTGCCATGTGACAGAAGAGCAAAAGATCAAGAATCACCTGCAGCCAGCCCCAGAAATCTAGTCTTCAGGAAGAAAGCATCACCTTGATGATGCCTTGATTTGGAGACATTCTTTTAGCTTCAAAACAATGAGAGAATAAACTGCCAATGTTTAATCAAACTAATTTCATGGTATTTGCTTAAGTAGCCTAGGAAACTAAAACATTTTGGCACCAGGAGAGTGGGGAGCTGCTACTGCAAATACCAAAAAATGTGGAAACAGCGTTGAAATTGGGTAATGCATAGAAGTTGGAAGAACTGAATAAGAATTGGAAAAGAATAAATATCAAGGAATATTTACTTGATGGAAAAGGCCAAGATTGCTTTGAAGAGCCTATTGGTAGAAATGTGGTTGCTAAAGGTACTTTCAATGAGGACTTTGGAAACTGGAAGAAATGGGATCCTTGGTTTAAAGTAGCAGAGAACTTGGTGAAATTGAGTTCTGATGTCAGATGAAAGCCAGAATTTGAAAGTGATGAACTTGGATTCTTAGATAAGGAGATTTCCAAGTTAAATGAGTAAACTTCAGCCTGGTTTCTCATTGCAGTTTATAGTAAAATGTGAGAGGAAAGGAATAAGCTGAGAACTGAAATCCTGGGCACAAAGACAGCAGAAATATATGGTTTGGAAAATTGAGTTTCTGGAATGCAAGTCCCCAGAGAATGTGAGTGTTCAATGGAAAATGGAACCAGTCAACAATTTTCATAGAAGTCAAAACTGGAAATGCAGTTATACAGGAAGGATCTGTGGAAAGATCATTTGTCTGGTTTTTGGGATCCTTGTGAACTACATGCAAAATTGACAAATTTTTGTATAATTTGTATGAATGGAACCACTGCCAGCTTGAACTAAAAGAGATGAGGAAAACTGAAGGAAAAATTACTTCTGGACCAGAACTATGGAAGCTGAATTCTGGACTAAAGCCATCTTCTCAGGCCAAGAGAGCGGGCTCACACAGGTATGTGGAAAGGATCACAGGATAAAAGCAGCCAGCACCAGAACACTAATCTTAGGGATCACCTTTATGACTTGATTTGGACTTTCTTTTAGCCTCAAAACAATGAGTAAATAAAATTGTTTAAACCAACTCATTTCATGGTATTTGCTTGAGCAGCCCAGGAAATAAAACACATTGATTTTAAAGTAAATTAATTAATATGAGCTTGAAATTAAATGACAAAAATCAAGAATTTTGGACGACAACACAAACTTACTAAAAACATGATATGAAATTCCAGAACTGAAAATAAGAACTCAATAGATAGGTTTAAAAACATACTAGTTATTTTATAAAATAAAAACTAGAGAATTGTTAAAGAGGTTGACAGAAAATATCATATATTAAGCATTCAATTTAACAGGGATGGAAAGATTTGAAAAGAATAATAAGAGAATATGGGATATAATAAACATATATTAAGAGTACCAGAAGGGGAGACAACAGGGAAGAAGAAATATTCAAAGATATAATGAACAAAACTCTTTAAAGCTGGTAGAAGCTACAATGCAACATGTTAAAAAAAAACACCTATGAATCCAATCATGCTAAATTAAAAGTATAACTGACTTAATTGCATCATAGGAAAACTTACAAAAAACAAACACAAGTATAAAATCTAAACAGCAGTAAAAGAAAATATATTCTTTTAAAGAAAGGAAATAAAAGGAAAATGGAAACTAGAAAGCTATGGAATAATATATCCACAAAATTATACAACTATGCCCAGAACAATTTACTTCAAAAACTTAGGTAGGGAGTAGATTTAGCTCAGTGGTTGAGCACTTCCTTGCCAAGTACTAGGTCCTGGATTTGATCCATGTACCTCCTTAAAAAAAGCAAAACAAAACAAAACAAAACAAAAATGAAGGTAAAAATAGAGATTCCTGCTTCATCTCTGATGAAATAACAGAGACTGGATTTATCACACATACACACACGCAATATCTAAAATGAAAAATACAAATGGTATTATTAGTAGATTAGACACTGCAGGAAAAACTGTTTAGAGAATATAAAGAAATATCAATTGGAACTATAAAAAATGAAGAATAGAGAAAAACATTAGCAACAATAACAATAACTGAACAGAGAATCAGTGACCTGTAACATCATTAATAGTCTAACATAAGTGTAATTGGAATCCAAGAAAAGGAGGGAAGCAAAAAAGAAATTTGAAGCAACAATGGGTAAAATATTTCTAAATTTGGTGGTAAATTTACACAAATGTCAGAAATTCAAGAAATGTCAAGCAGAAGAAATCTAAAAATCTACACAAAAGTACAATATAATCAATTTTCTGCAAAACAGTGATAAGGAAAATCTTCAAACATATAGGAAATAATGATACATATGTACAGAAGAAAATAGAGAAGAATGTGTACATAGTCTTCTCAGAAACTATGTGAGTCAAGATACAGTGGAGAGATCTTTAAACTACTAGAAGGAAAAGAAAATATTCATATAGAATCTATCAAAAATAACTTTCAAAAATGAAAAAAATTACTTTTTGGAAAAATGAAAGCTGAGGAATGCATCACCTGTGGACTTCCAGTACTAGAAATGTTTAAGGAACTGCTGCAAGCAAAAGGAAAATGATACCACATGGAATGAAGGCACATTAATGATAAACATATGGGTGTGGTATATTCAATCATGTCCCCCTCAAAGATAAGCTCAAGTCTTAACCCCCACTGTTATACATGTGATTCATTTATAAACAAGATCTTAGAACATGTTATGGCCAAATCTGAAACAATATTTCCCTTAATCTGGTTATGACCATAAAAAAAGTAAATTTGGGCATGGCAGTACAAGCCACAGAAGGAGAAAGAAAGAGACAGATGTCTGTGTGAAAGACTAGAGACTGATTGCCAGCAAGCCAGGAAAGGAAAACTACAGACTTCAGAGAAGTTATGGCCTGCCAACACATTGATTTTGGAATTATAGCCTTCAAACTGTGAGCCAATAAATTCCTGATGATTAAACCAACCAACTTGTGGTATTTTACTATAGCTGCCCTAGCAAGCTAACGGAGTGTGTGGAAAGACTAGTCATAGATTAGGGGTGATATATGTGTAACTCTAGAAACCCACAAAGAACAAAAATTCAAAATAATTTTTTTAAAACTAATATAAATTGGCAAGAAAAATACAATCTAAAGGAAGTATTAACAAAGGATTTACTGAAAAGGAAATCTGAAAGGACAATTAGCACATGCAAAAATGGTCAATTCTACTCTTTTTAAGTAAACTCCAAATAACACAAAAATGAGAAACCATAAAATCAATGAATGACATAGATTCAATCCCATTATCACTGTAATTACTAACATAGAGTCATTCTTTAATTAATACTGACATAAAATTTTTAGACTCTACTGTTTTTTCATTAAGATGCTTAAAAGAAATACTAATGAAATGTTTCAGAATATAATGCTGATAAAATAAAGGGCATTATTTTAAATTTTAAATATATAATATATATAAACAATATGTGTTATATAATATATAGATGATACATATTATATAATACATTTTATATTATATTTTAATAAATATATATTTAAGGCCAAGGTTTATAACTAAATCTTGTTTGCTGTTGAGAGTTTGTATTTCCTTTTCAGTCCTCTCTTTTAGGTAGATAATGTGTGATATAAAATGTTTACACTTTCTGTGGCTTTATAAATAATGAATCCATGTTTTCAATTGTGGATTATTTCTGTGTTGGAATCATTACTGTAGTAGGTATTGAAATAATCTAAAAGGTGCTCATTTGCCTGTAATGGAACTCTATCTTCAAGACATAAATAAGTAAGCAGATATTAAAAGGTTATTTGTTTTCCAGAAATTAAACAGCATGTTAAGGCCTCAGGGTTTAGCAAAGTAATCCATATTTGCAGGCAGTGAACAAAAAGAAACCCAGATTCTTATTATAGATTTAAAATTGCCTGTCACCAGAGGAACATCCACCTTAAAATATAGTTGTTTAAAAAGCAGCACCACGTCTTCCACCTGAGTTGCCAAACTTAATATACCTGATCTTTTGTTGTATAAATAAGGAGGAGATATGATTTTGTGTTGGTATATCAAGTCATTAAGTAAAATCATTTACTCCTTGAATTTTCTTTAGAAGCCAAATTTGACGTTAATTGGATAAATGAGAGCAGGCTACTACACTGCAAGGCCAGTCATCATTCAGCATCACATATAGGAAATCAAGGGAAATAGAAGAGGTTAACATTAGAAACCAACACGTACATTACCTCCTGCTTGTCACCATCCCCAGAGGTATGCTTTATTTACTCTCCCTTAACTATAATCTTTTTGTCACCACTGTGATTCTTAAAATTCTAGGTAGTCAAAGCTTCTGGGTCAAACGGTTTTATCTAAGTATATTTATTAACACTTTTCAAAATCAAATCTCTAAGTTCTCATATGTTTTTAATGTTCTCAGCTGGTAATGTTATATCCATGAAGTCCCTGATTTTTTTCATACACTTTTCTATGTAGCTCCTGTTATAAATTGTCTTATTTCCTTCATATTACAATTCATTATAAATATCAATTGCTGCTTATGCTCAATACAATATGGCCAGATTCTTCCAGTCTGAGTTTCTTCTATGTCAAATCATAGATTTTCTCTAAAAGAATTATTTTACAGACTGTCAAGTAATCCTTGATGTAAGTTTTCCCATACTCTGTTAAATACTGATGAGAGATTCCTTAATCTACCTAGAAGAATCTAAATCTGATATATTCTAAAATACTCCATAGTGCAATCCACGATGGTATAAGGTAGCTTAACTACAAAGGCATTGGGTACAGTTTGCTCATCACAGTACCTGAGAGAATACCCTTATGTTTGTCAGTACAATTGGATCTTTTTCCATTGGAGTTTCATAGCCAATGCGTTGCAATAAAGATTGTTGCCAGGCACCTAATATGTCAGTTGCCAAGAGTACTCTCCACAGGACATCAATCTCTCCTGGTCCTAAATGTAAAGTAATCATTATCTCCTAATGTGGAGCATTCATTAGGACCTCTTCCCAGGACACTTCACAGTAAGAACTATGATATTAGCAACCCGCAGGGCCAGTGCTAACAGTAGCTGGAGAAAGCAGAGCCCTTTCTACATCAAGTAGTGCTAGCTAAGACATTTTCCTGATTGGTGTTAATGCTTAAGGGCTTTGGGGAGGTCTGTCCATTATCTCTCTAGTTTCAGAATTTTTTTCCCTAAAACACACAATACATCAGCACATTAACAATAATCTGATTTTAAATCCATCTTTGAGGCCTAGACAAATTCTCCTTAAAATGTTATTTGTATTATCTCAGATGAAAGTAGCACTTTTTCCACTGAACTGTCATGATTATTAATAGTTTTTCAACACTATTTTCCTTATGGTAGTTATTTCTGCATTGTTCTACTTTTACCACTCATACTAGTGGATAATTTTTAGACAAAAATTTGGGTTGAATTTATCTGCACCTATTACATATCAGCAAGCATAGGGTCTTGTCCCTTTACCTAGCATAAAACATGGCCCTAGGAATGGAACCCAAACTAAGACGAGGAAAGAATGGTAGTATATAAGGGCACTGGTAAAGTATATACCTGTAGTTACTGAGGCTACACATCAAGAAAATAAAAACTTTGACAACATAAAATTAAAAAAACAAAAGTAAAGAGTTCTAGTTATTGACAACTAAAAATTCTGCTTCAGTTGAAGTCTTTGTAACCCTTTGTTACCAAAGAAAGCAAAAGAATGTTCATATTTTAAATAATGATAGAGATGTTTACTATATTTTACAAGCAATGCCTTAGATTTAACATTTAGATTGAAATATTGAGATCTAACATTTAACATCATCACTGTAGAGCTAAGTAAAATAAGCTTATGTCACCACTTGTCATGCCATCATTTCTAGAAATACAGAGGGCTGGCTCTTGTCAGAAAAATCAGTTTTAGGAACTGCAGGGTACTGCTAGCCATGATAAGGAACTTTGCCTTTATTCTAAGAAGACAGGGAGGATATGAAACCTCAATTTTGTGTTTTATAAATCTCCCTCTCACTGGAGAACAGACTGAACAGGTGCATGAATGGATGCGACTAGATCATTTTGGAGGTTTCTAGAATAGACAGGGGAGAGATTACAGAGTTGAGATGTAGCAGTGGTGATGGAAACAGCGTTAAATGAATGACCTCAAGATATTTTTTGTAGTAAATCTGCCTAGATTAGATGATGTATTTGTTGAAAGAAGGAGAGGGAGATAAGATGATTCCAATTTTCTGGTAAATGGTGATATCAATTAATAAGTTCAAAACCACTGAAAGAGCATATTTGCAGTGATGACCAAGAGCTTAATTTCCAACCTATTGAATTAAGGCACTGAGATAATGACATACAGTATATCAATTCGGAATTGACAGGCAAGGTCTGTAATGAATATATAAATTTGTGAGTCATGATTATTTTTTCTTTCTTTGAGAATTTTCTGTTTCCTTAGAATCAAATTGAGCATTACATGATTTAACAGGTTTTCTCTTTGCTCTCCCTTTCAAGATTATTAAACCTAATTGATACACAATTCATGAAACTACTTCAGTATCCATAGTTTACATATTACTGTGTACTACTGATGATGCTGATTTTCTAGTTATAGGGTTTGCAGCCTTAAGATTGCTGGGAAAAATTAAAATATACATATACATAGCTAAAGGTATTAAGCATGAAAAACTTGTCTAGATTTTCTACCTGGTTGAGAGCATAGACATACTGTTTAACTTACCTTATAGAACTGGTACAAGAATCAAACTATTGTTTATGAAAGAATAAATTATCAAATGATACATACATACATATCATAATAAATTGTTAAGCCACTGTCAATTAATGTTATCAGAGTTGATAATTTATAAATCTTAAAATTAAAAGGATATATTTCATCTATTATATATTTAATGGTATTAATCTTAAATATTTTCTTCTAGAGAGATTATTTTTATGTATCCATTAAATTTTCTTTAGATACACAGATACCTATATATGCATTTACACACATGTACCCATATACCTTTCCTGTGCAAACATTATTTTTTTAAATTTATCAGTGCTTTTTGTTAAAGAAGAAAGTAGGAATAGCAGAAACAAACAAAAGTGCTATTTTATTGAACAACACTAAATAAAAATGCCCCAGTGAGAAAAAGAATTTCAATCATAAGAACCGCCTTCTCAACTGTCCTGATCTGATTGCAAATAGTTTTTCCATTTCCTCACCATTTTACTATTTCTCCATTCACTATTTCACTCTAAGAATGTTCCCAGTATTCCATTTATTTTTAAAGGGATTTTAATGGATGTGCTATGAATTTTCAGTGAGCTACTTGAAATTTGAGTGACCTAATTAGGCATGTGTTTGCTTTCACTTTTTTCAGGGTGATTAATTCCATACATGACTTTCAGCCTAATGAGATTCCAAATCAAAAATAGAAAGGGAAAGGGAAGTTTTACTTCTACAGATTAATGGACTAGTAATTTAAAAAATTGAATCGAGTGTTAACTCAGAAGAGCCCTTTTCAATATATAAATTATTTCTGTTTAGCCTTCTATTGCCAGGTTAATTAAGTAAATTCTTTTGCCTTGATTATAGCCATTAGGAAGTGAAAATGTGTTTAAATTCACTGTCTTATTTTATACTAGGGAATCTATGTCAATAAATATATTTCCTATGTTAACAGCTTTCATAAAGTCAGGTGTTTTTATTTAGAAAAAATTTAGTCTTATCAATGGAAAACAAAAATCCATTAATTAGCTAATTATTTGTCTAAGTAGGTAAAATCTCCGGAGTTTCCTGTGGGGTTGTCTTAAAAAAGACATGAACCCTATTCATTTCTGACTCTTCACAGAGATCACCTTGCTAAGAGAAACAGACAGTCTTAAGAAACATAAAATATGGAAAATCTCAAGTGTCTCCAACAACTCACTTCATTTAATAAAAAGCTTAAGGAGCAAAGCAAATCAAGCAATTCTTATGATGAATGAATAAATAATGTGTAAAATGAATACACGGTAATAAAATATATGTAGAAAAAAACCCTACATTAGTATAATGATTTGTAATCTATCTTCTGTGTACTCAGACCCATATTATGGTACAGTTATAGAGAATTAACCTCAATATAACCTACACATAACCCTTTTGTTTTTGTCTTAAAAGTAGACCATTCACATTAGTTTAAACATACTAGCGTCAACACACCACCTGCCTGTTCTTTATTAGATCTCATGTAATTGGTAGCACCAGGATTCAGAAATAAATTCTTAACAGCAGTCTTTTTGTTCTTTTAAAGACATACACACTTCTATTGCAGGCATACTGTTTCAAAATAAAATTACTGTTATTATGTGTCTCATAACCATTCCCTTAAAGGAAATTTCAATTGCTGAGCATCCAATCAGTGAAAAATAGACAATCTATGCTATATCAAAAATTGTCCCAATAAAAAATTATACCTACAATCCCACAATCATTTTCAGAGTGGTGACACTGATACAAATATATGTCTAAGGACAGCAAGTGATGCCTATGCCTCAAGAATCCTAGAGGAGAAGAGTAAAGAAATATCTCAAATTTAAATCAAAAGTTTAAAAGTGGTAAAACAATAGGATCATGATATAAGTATGAGTGAGGAAAATCTGAACTTTAACTGAAAAAATTATTCATAATTTTCAAATCCTATGAAATAAATAATCTTGTAGCTGAAGTATTTACCTGACTAGTCAGGAAGTTAAGGAGTCCAGAATTAAATTTGTAGTCCACTTCTAGCTGTGATCTTGTTTTGAGGTTGTATACAGGACATTATGTTATACATTCTGTAATCTATTCATGCCTTCTGGCTTCAATTCGGTTTCCTACATGATCTCCCTAGTCTTTAGTTTTCCCAGTGTGCATATTCATAGGCTGTCATAAACTCTCCTTGAATGACATGAAGAACATACCATTCAATAAACCAACTAATCAGGAAAAGTGCTGTTCCTAGCACCAGCCCATATCCTCTATAAAGTACTGGGGGATCCCAGCTGTTGGAAGTGCACTTGGTTTTTCAGAATCAAAATAAAAGGGATTTTATTCCATTTTTATCACTCATTAGCCAAGCAAATTTGATCAAAATATTTGTTCACTCTGAATAAGTAAACTGTTTTAATCTCTCTCCTACCTATGCCTCAGGGCTGCAAATATAACTTATGATAATGCATGTGAAGCTCCCCAAAAGAAATAACTGGAAATGCCCAAAAGGAAATAGGTTATCAACATAAAAACTGGTAAGTTTTGGATTTCCAGAAAGATATAGTCACTCAAAAAGAGGTACTAAATAATCAGTAATAACGTTGGCTTCAATTTGCACTTTAATTTGCAGGATACCTAGTTAGTGTCCCCGAAGTGTTTTTTACACTCACTAGCAGTGATCAAACTGAATGTAAGAAACTTACTTCTGGAGTCTGAAGAGTTCCTCACTGCAGTGAAGGAGTCAGCACTTTGCCTGGCTGCTGCTGAAGATGGACAGGATGAAAGCATCTCCAAGGCTGATTCTGAGAATGGTGTCAGCAGTAAGGGTACTCAGCTACTAAATATCTTCTCACCACCTGGCTGAATGGTTACAGGGACTCTTCAAAGGAGACAAGCACACACAGAAAAAGTGTATCAAAATGCTTATGAAGAAGTCTTAAAAAACAGAGTAGTTGTTAACTGTTACCCATCTCAGACCAGCTGTGGAATATCACTAAATAGAATTTAAATAGATTTACATAAGGCTTTCCAGTGCAATGTGCTCTGATTCCAATTAATATATCAACATTCTGCATTTAATTTTGGAAGTTTTCATTTCTCAGAACTGAAGATTGTTTAAGCAATTGCAGCCTACATAGTTCATTTTTTTCATATTTCAATTAATTCAACTTGCAAGTAAAAGTTACAAATTGTATAAGTTGACAAATATTAATCATTACCTACTATGTGCCAGAAATATGACACTGGGATAAAGGAAATGAATGAAGCTCACAAAGTCCTGCCCTTGTGGAGCAATAGTCATATGTCATTTTGCCAGTATTTTCTTCAATAATCTGTCCATTGCAAAACATATGTTTATAGAGGAAATACACAAACATGGCATTTGCAGTTTAATTTCATGCCAGGTTTTCTACCTATTTCTGAGGGTTCCAGGTCAATGTAGATGATATTTGTCCTGCTTTATGAGATATCATATTTAACTTTATTTCCCCTAAGATGCATATAATAGTATCAGTTGGTATTCAACCACTGACACTTTTACTGAAGAAATGGGCTGGATTTTCTAAAAATCCTTTAATATGTATAAAAGCATTGTAATCTTACTTTGGCTATGATTTGTTTGATTTGAATGAGCAAAGTAAATACTAGTAGAATTTCAAAGTATAACAATAAAAAATAGACATAAGATGATTGAACAAGAATTCGGGTGTGGCTAGGTTTTTTAGCTTATTATTTTTGCAATTTTCATTTTTAAAGATATGTGAATAATCTCATGAATCCAAAATTTAAGAAGGCGATTAGATTGTCTTGAGATACTCAATAACTAGCTCTTTGTATTTAAAAATGAAAGTTTTTACCTAACAATAGTGAAATTATACAGAAAGGCTAAAAAAAATCAATGCACAAATTAATGGTAAAGTTGAATAAATAAAGCAAATTATAGTTTATATATTTCAATTACTTGTATTAATGTGCCAAACCATGCTATCACTTTTTAAATTTATATTTATTTAAAAGTAATATGTTTATTATAGAATTATGGAACACTTAGAATGTACCCACCCATACATACATGAATATAAATCATCCATATGCCAACCACTCTGAGAAGTATCATTTGCATTTTCATGTATTTCTTTCCATGCATATTTTAAAATATTTTATATTTATATATCCATAATAAAAATATTAGACATACAAAAGAAAATCTCCCTTCAAAGCAAGATACACTTCTCAGATGGAACCAATTTTATATTTCAGAACTTTCTTTCAGAAATATTCTGTGCATATATAAATATCTCTTTGCATGTTTGTAGCCCTTTACACAATCTCAAGGATACTGTACCCCCTTTTACTCTGTTCCTTTCACTTACTATGTCATGAAAATCATTCCATTTCTGTGTTCCAACATCAAACCCAACCATTCTATTGTAAATATCTACCATATGCAAAAATACGATCTTTTCATAATATGTCCCCACTGAAAAACATACAGGTTTCCAGAGTTTTGTTATTAGAAAAAATGTAAAATAGATGTCAAAGATATATATATATATATATGCACACACACATAAATGAATATTTGCATAATAAATTTCTAGAAATGAAATGTTTAGGCAAAGAAATCTCATCGTTCTTGAAATTTTATGTTCCCTTCTCTATAGTGTAAAAGGTAATGTGAACAAAGAAAAATTTGGAATTTGAAATTATGTTTTATATCAATGCATTTTGGTAGCACAACATAAATACCACTAAATATCATCCTAACCTACATAAGCAGTGATGATCACAAATATTTCCATATATTCATTTTAGCAATGAAAAACACAGTAACTGCTGCAATTCCTACCTAAATACCAATTTCCCAGACAATGGTCCTTTTATGTACTTACACATCATTTATTAATGATTATTTATTAACAAACAAGGTTTTCCTTTTTATAACTGTAATAAGCAATCCTTATGTGCCAATTGCTATAAAACATGTTTTATCCCATTCCATTATCCAAGAATCAAATCAAAGGTAAATATGTATTCCTATACTACTACTAAAAAAGCAAAGGATACAGAAAGGTCACTTAACATGAAGCAAGGTCATACAGCTAACTAATAAATCTGGAGCTTTGCCTTAGGACTTTCTCACTCCCAATCAATGTTTTTATATCTCAGTCCATATATTCTGGTCAGTGCAATGCCCAAGGTAAGAGATATCAAATTTGGAGTTCTACTATAATTTTCCAGTGTCATTATATAAAGATTTCCTTTTCTTGATTATGTTGAAATGAAACATCTTAAACAAAATTCTGATCAATTCCCTAGTTCCAAGTTCTTGTTCTGTTGGCCTTCTTCCACAATCTTAGAAAAGTTGGCAACTGATATTGTTTTTGTACATGTATTCCCAAGAAATAACAATTATCTTTGATACCAATATTAAACTCTGAAAGAACTCGGCAAGTTATTGGAACATAGTATTATTAGAAGCTGAGAATCATTATTTCCTCCAGTTCCCAATAATAATGTCTTCCTCTCTACAAATATTTGCTAAATGTTCATCAGTGTCTGAACACTAATGGGAGTCTCACTATCGGCAAAGGCAGGACTTGGGGATTCAAATTCTTATGACCTGGTTTTGAAGCATAACAATGATCACATTACTCAATTTTTTACTTTACAACAAGAAAACAATATTGCAAAGAGTTTTTGAAACTATTTCAAGGCATAATCTATGTAAAAGTACCTATCATGGTGCTTTATTCATTGTGGGCAGACAAATTTGTTTCCCCCAGAAAGTTCTTCCTAAGGATTTCCTAAGTTTTCCCCACTGGGCGACTAACGAAATCCTTCAAATATTTGAAGAAAACAATGGCATATTCTTAAGTACCCCCTTCAATTTAAATATCTCCAGAGTTTGCACAATTATGTATCCACCAAATGGTATTGTTAATCATTGAAAATTCCTTACATATTATTCTTAACAGTAAAGAATGAAAAAAAAAAAAAAACATGGAGAGAGGTGTTCTATACAAGACTGTATATTTACCTGTTGCCAAAAATGATTAAAAAGTAAACATTTAGTCATCCAGATGTTCTACATGACATAATAGTGAGCTGTTTTGAAATATATGAATGATGGAATGATATTGTTTTAATGCAATTAATACAATCACTTTCAATAATCATGTAACAATACATTGTTTGGCATAATTTCATCATAATCTTTAAAAGGTTGCCCCCTAAATGAGGCTATAGTTTTTTAAGAAATGCTATTTTATTAAAGAAAATAATGTGAAATATGTTTTGGACTGGGAAATAAACTAAAATTGGAAATTATTTCATATTAACAAGTTTTTTAAAAATACATAAATATTCTGAAAGATTCATTGTAAACACTACTACTAAAACATGCTTGCCTCATCACTGCTAAACCTACTTTAAAAATTTAAAAATGAGAAGCACTGATTGAATCTAGAAATAAATTTATGTTATTAGATAAAATTTTCTACTTGGCCTATAGGATATCATTTACAAATTATTCTACACATCCAGAATCATATGATAAATATATTAATGCACCACTACAGCATTTATTGCTTAATATAAATGTCACAATGTAAATTAGAACAACTAATCATCCCTGTCCTTTAATAGTAAGAGTTCAGCAGTTAAATAATACATAATTCTTGGTGACCCAAAAATTTTATTATTGCATGTGTAATTTTCTGTAACGACTCACAGAATCTAACTTTAAGAGATGCTATGTTTCTCTGAAATACAACCCAAGGTGAAGGGTTTTTGTGGGGGGGGGTAGGAAGCGTGTAAAGTTGATGTTTGTTTTGTATTGTTTTACTTCTTTCATTAAATTCCACAAGTATAATTCCAAATAGTGAATTTTTTTTTACCATAAAAATGGATATGAAATACCAGATTTAGTGAAGAAGCAAAATGCATTATCACAATTTGACTTTAATTATGCACATTCTCCTTTTAGTTTGTGGTTGCAAAATTCTCATGCTAAAATAAATTTTTAAAAATGTAATACAAGACTTGGCTGAGGATTATAGAGCTAAGGAAGTGTTTTTACTTGCCTAACTAATATTTTCTCTAATGACAGTCAAAAGAATCCAGAATAGCAGCAGCATAAAATCCTTCACAAGATAAATTTCCCTGCTAAAAGCATTCCTGAAATATCTTTGAATTTCAAACTTCTGGAAAAATTTTTGTTGTCCAAAAGTCAACTTTGAGTCGTGCATCTTCATCCCTTGGAGAAGTGAGAGGATGAACATTTTATTTGTTTTGTTAGTTCATAGTCTGCTCTGACTATCTAAATGTCAGTCCTGGGAAGCGGCTGTGGCTCAATCAGTAGGGCTCCCGTTTACCATATGGGTGGCCCTGGGTTCGGTTCCTGGGGCCTCCTGGTGAAGGCAGGCCCGCCCGCACGGCGTGGTTAGCTGACCCAGTGAGCACAAGCAGCAAGGGGGGGATAAATGAATAAATAAATAAAATCTTTAAAAAAATAAAAAATAAAAAAATAAATGTCAGTCCTGTTCTGTTACTTTGAATAGAGAGAAAACTCAGTACAACATGCTTGGTACTCTCAGTGGTTTGGCAAAAGTCAAGAAACAAATATTATGATCACTCTAATGTACATGTCAGTATGTCACTTTGGTAATGATCTTTTTCAATTAAAAGAGAGTAATATCAAGTTTTTATTGATACCTTAATTATTTTAACTACATATATCTACTACATTGCTTACTTCTTTCCACCCTAACCCCCTTCTTTCTTCTTTCCTGTTTCCTCCCTCCCCCATCACCTCTCTTCCTCTCTCCCTTGCATGCCCCTTCCTTCCTTCCTTCCTTCCTTCCTTCCTTCCTTCCTTCCTTCCTTCCTTCCATCCATCCCCCTCCCTCCCTCCCTCCTTCCTTCCCTTTCTACTCTCCTGAATTTATCATTATTTTTTGTATATGCATTTTATGCATTTTAGAACCTGTACGAAGTAAAAGGTGGAGTTAAAAACCAAAAAAAGTAAAAAGAAAAACATCACCATAGTACTGGCATTTATAATTATCCATATGGTTACCTTTACTAGAGGTCTTTCTTTCTTTATGCCACTTCAATCCACTGTATTTTGTCCTTTCTTTTCAGCCCAAAGAACTCCCTTTAATAATGCTTGTAGGGCAAGTCTAGTGGTGACAAACTCCCTCAGCCATTTTGTATCTGTGAATGTTTTAATCTTTCCCTCATTTTTAAAAAACAATTTTGACAGATATAAAATTGTTTAGCAATTGTATCCTTTCATTAATTTAAGTATTTTATTCCACTCTCTTCTTGCCTCCACAGTTTCTGATGGAAATTGGCACTTTGTCTTATTGAGACGCCATTGTAAATGGCATCTTGCTGTTTTTTGGCAGCTTTCAGAACAGTCTTCTTGCCTTTTGCATTCAACAGTTAGACTACTTTGTGTCTTGCCATAGTTATCTTTCAAGTTTATTCTGTTTTGGATTTGTTTGGCTTCTTAATTGTGCAAATCCATGTTTTTCATTAAATTTGGTTAAGTTCTCTGCCATTATTTCTTTGAATATTCCTTCTGCCCCTTTCTCTATCTTGTCTCCTTTTGGGACTCCCCTAATATGTGTATTGGCACATTTGATGGCATTCCACAGGTTTCTTAGGTGCTGTTCATTCTTTTTTATTTTATTTTTTTCATTTTTTTTCTTTCTGATACACAGAATGAATCATTTCAATTGTATTGTATTTGGATTTACTGATCCTTTCTTCTGCCAAGTCCAATTTGCTGTTGAAACTATATCACAAATTTTTCATGTCAGTTATTGTGCTCTTTAACTACAGGATTACTGTTTTGTCCCTTTTTACAATTTCTATCTCTTTATTAAGATTCTCATACTGTTCATGCATTGTTTGGTTCTTTCCCTGTGTTTTCCTTTATCTCCTTGAGCATATATTGAAGAACATTTTTTAAAAGTGTTTGGTATGTCTAGAGTCTCATCTTCTTCATTCATGATTTGAATTTCTATCTTGTTCCTATGGATAGGCCATTATTTCCCCATATCTTTATTTGTCTTGTAATATTTTGTTGCACACAGTAAATTTTAATATTTTAATGTGTTAATTCCAGGATTTAGTTCCTGATGTTGATGTTCCTTAAGTTTGTATCTAGCTAGTGTTTGAAAGAGATTTCCTTGAGTGCCAAGTGCTAACAAAAGCAAGCAAATTAACATAAAAACACTTTCACAGTCTTGGCAAATTAGCTCTGTTTCAGCTAATGTTCTCTTTTGAAGTTTAGCTCTTCTATCAAGAAGATTAGCCTGAGGTGAAAGTGAAGTGCAGGGTCATCACCTTCTTTTCTGAGCCCGTGTCTTGTCCTGGGCTTATGCTAGCTCATGTCCTTAGGAATTCTTCCATTTATAGGAATTCGAATGTTTCATCTCTTCTCTATGAAATCGACACACACTCATTCCCAGGTACTCTTTTGCATGTCTTACATCAGGTAATCCTTCACTCCAGGACACTTTGACCTAATTGTTTTTACACTGTTTTAAAGTCCACTAGCTGCTTCTTCCTCCAGAACAAGTTCTTGGACAGTGAGCCAGAGACAAGTTTCCTGGTTAGTCTATGAGGCTGTCATCTGATAGATTGTCCATGATGCACAGGCACCCCAATATGCACATAGGGGTTACTCTGCTCCCTCTGAACAGGGTGATGGACTTATAATGTGAGTGCAAACTAGTTGTACACTAAAGTGGTGAGGGGTATGGCAAGGGTGCCACAAACTTCTCCTATCATTTTTAAAGATCAGTTTTCTGGATTCAGCACCAATCAATTATTGTAGCCCTTTAACTGTTTTGTTAAGTTTTGAGGAAGATGGCTCTACCAGTTTTTACTAGTTTTTCAGAGATTTTCTGTGGGGAATGGCATCCTATAGTGTTTTATGCTGCCATCTTGGTCAACCAGAAGTTCCACCAGGATATGCTTTATGAGAAATATCCTTAAAACACATTTGTAACTACAGGGAAGAACTAATAGTCAGAAAGTGAGCAATACAAAACATTAAATTCTACCAATCTCAGATGGTACACTGTCTTAGTTTATCTATTGGGCTAGAAGCTCCATGAGGAGCAGGAACAAAATATGGATAACTATATTTCCCACAGCATCTAGAACATTCACATACATTATCCACTAGAAACTCAAGAAATAGATATTAAAGATTTTTGACAACAAATGAAGGAAATGCATATACTGAAAAATTCATAGAAGTGACTTCTTGAAAGACAACAAAGTCTCTAAAAGAAAATAGGACTCAAAAAGAGATGAAAGCTCTAAGAGTTAAATCCATATAATGCAATCAGAAATTATTTTGATGACCAAGAAATCATTGGAAACAAGATTAAAGAAACCATGAACACAGTACAAGGCGGATTTTTCAAAGGTCAGATTTTAAAGTAGCATGTACAAAAGACAGAAGGAAGGATGCATAATCAAAGATGAATACAAAATAGTGTTTGCAAAGCACTTTCAGTTACATTATTTCATTAGACAGTAACACTGCTGTCCTTGGTCTTTCCTTGTTCAGCATTTTAACACTGAGTTGAAAAAGGACATAAGAAACAGTGCTTATTAGATATATAAATCTGTGACTGACACAAAATTTGGATTTAAAAAATGTCTCTATAGGTTTAATGGATGGGCCAAGACTGTCAAAATGAAATAGAGTGAAATGTAAAGATGCTTAGAATCAGAAATATTAAAGTGCAGAGTGAGGGATCTCTCTTTTAAAAGCAGTTTGTATGAAATACACTTAATGGGATTAATTGCTTCCATAAACCTAAAGGGTCAAAAGTTTTAAAGTTGTAATCTCAGCATTCATTAATCGAAATGGAATATTAAAAAAAAAAAAAAAAAAAAAAAAAAAAACATTTTAAAGACTTATTTCGTCCTGATGAAACCATGTCTGGAAGAGAGTATGCCTCATTCTGAATCAAGGAGAAAGGCACCTAGAGAGATGTCCCACAAAAGCAAGGCTACTCCCAATCACTGCAAATGAAAACTGGCTGAAAAAACTGGATATAGTAACTTGGAAAAAAGAAAAGATACAGGAAACATATTTTTAAATACCATTTGGAAAGGGTAAGTGTGTGCTATAATGGATATTTTGCAGTAAAAGTTAGGAGTTGCTTGGAAGTTCACCTTTACTTTAAGAATATACTACTCAGAAAGTTATCTGAGGAGGGGGCAAGATAGCAGTAGAGTAAGGAACTCTTTAAGAGTCAGCTCGTCCTATAGAGCAGTTAGTAATCACACAAAGATATCTTAATCACCTGTTTGGGGGGCCCAGGAGACCAGAAGAGCATCCTGCAAAATCCTTGGAAGAAGGAAGTAGGCAATGACCATCTGCAGTGAAGATTCCTGAGCAAAGCACTCCACAGCAAAAGGCCAGTGCCCATCCTCCACTGGCAGTACAATCCGCCTCAGGAACCATTCCCTGGTTGGAGTTGGAAGATCCATTTCCCAAAAATGGGGGATTTGTAAATTCAGTTGGCTAAACTCCAGTACTAAGAACAGTTAACTTATGAATCTGTCCAAGTCAGAAAGAGGCCCTTATTCTCCATTTTAACTCCTGGCATAAGGGAAGGCAGCACTGATTGAAAATCACAGTGAAGGTAGGGCCAAGCTTATTTTCACCTAGGTTGGAATGTAGGCCTAGCCTAGGCTCCAGCCACACCTCAGGCAGGGAGGAAGCTCGGGGAATCTGCACCAGTCTCTTCAGGCAACTGCAGGTGCTTTCAGCTGCACAAACTAGAATGTTGTGCACTCCTGCGGATCCATCCCTGCCTCTGACAGGGCAGAGGGACATTACTCCCTCACCCTCTCCAAGCAGCTGCAGGCACTTTTGGCCCATACAATCCAGATTGTTGGACACATCTCTGGTTCCATTCCCACCCCTGACAGGGCAGGAGGAGGGATAGTGTGCCCTAGGCCTCTGTAGGCAACTGCTGTTGCTTTCAGCTCACACAGACTAGACTAGTGGGCAAACCTGTTGATACAGACCCAACCCCAATAGGATAGGAGGGAAGCAGTATTTCCTCAGCCTCTCTGGACAACTGCAGGCACTTTCGGCACCATGGATTAGAATTTTGGGCACTCCTGTGGGTCCATCTGAGCCCTTGACTGGGAAGAAGGGACAGTGGTCCCTCAGCCTCTCCAGGCAACTGCTGCCACGTCCTGCCTGCATGGACTAGGCTGTTGGATACATCTCTGATCCCATCCCCCCCATAGGGTAGGAGGAGGGATAGTGTACCCTCAACCTCTCCAGGCAACTGTAGTCACTCACAACCCATATGGACTAGAGTATTGGCACTCTTGTGGTTCCATTCCCACCCCTGTCAGGACAGAAGGGACAGTGACTCCTTAGCCTCTTCTAGCAACTGCAGTTGCTTTCAGCCAGCACAACCTAAGTTATTGGGCACATCTGAGGTGCCATACCCACCCGACAGAACAGGAGAAGGGAAAGTGCTCCCTCAATCTCTCTGGGTAACTGCAGTCACTTTTGACTTGCAAGGCTTAGTTTGCTGCCCAAACCTGTGACTTCAATGCCTGTCCCCCAGGCAGGGGACAAAGGGGCAAGGAGCTTCATCAGGCTCTCTGGACAAATGCAAATGGTCTTGGTCTGCACAACTTGGATTACTGCACATGGCTATGACTCTGTCACTATCCCAGGCAGAAGGAAAAGGTGAGAGACCTTCATCATTCCTGAGGCAATGTGGGCAGGTTGAGCCTCCACGACCTACACTACCAATTGCATCCTTGGGACCTATTCCACAACCAACAAGAGAGAAACGTCTAGAAACAGATGAAAAAGAGCTGAAAAAAAATTCAGATTGGCTAAACACAGCCATTATAGAGTTCCAAATTAAGTTTAATCAAGTATCAAACAGGGGCTATAGCACAATAAAATAGAAAGCCCTAGACTAAAGAGAGAGATTGAGCCCAGAATAAATACCTACAGTAAATCAGATGAAAAGACACCAACAAAATATTATAATCCATGCCAAGAAATAGGAATATATGGCACTAGTCAAAGGAGCAAACTAAGCCTCCAGATGACATAAAGGAGTTGAGACAACTGATCATAGATGTTCAAACAAATCTCCTTAAAAAATTCAATCAGATGGCTTAAGAGATTAAGGATCAAGTAGACACGGGGTGAGCACAAAAAAGAATTTGAAGGCATACATAAAAATAGTTCTTATCAGATGAAAGGCACAATAAATGAAATTTAAAAATACACTGGAGGGAAACGGATGTGGCTTAAGAGGTCCGGCGTCTGTCTACCATATGGAGTGACTGGAGTTCGATCCCCAGGACCTCTCAGGAAATTTAAAAAAAGACACGGGAGGCACATAACTGCAGATTTTAAGAGGCAAAAGAAAGGATCATGAACTTGAAGACAGGGCCTGTAAAAGTGAACCTATGAAGCAAGAGATAATGAAAAGAATGGGAAAAAAATTAAACAGGTTCTCAGGTAACAAACTGATGGCAAGTGACTTGCAAACATATGTGTCATGGGTGTCCCAAAGGGAAAAGAAAAGGGAAAAGGGGTAGAAGGAATATTTGAGGAAATAATAGTAGAAAATTTCCCAGCCCTACTGATGGACATAGGTATTGGTGTTCAAGAAGCACAACGTACTCCAATTTCATTAAAGACAAATGGACCTACTCTGAGACATATACTAATTAGAATTCAAATGCCAATAATAAAAAGAGAATACTGAGAGCAGCCAAAGAATAGACTCATCACGTACAAAGGATGCCCAATAAGGTTACATGCTGATTTCTTATCAGAAAACATGAAGGAAAGAATGCAGTGGTCTGAAATATTTAAGACACTCCAAGTGGAAAACTGCCAGCTAAGACCCTTACATCCAACAAGATTTTCTTTTAAAAATGAGTGTGAGTTTAGGGTATTCATAAATAATCAGAAAAACTGAGAGAACTTTTTAACCAAGAGACCAGCTTTGCAGGAAGTATGAAAAGGAGTACTACAACCTAAAGGAAAAGACAGAAGAGAGAGGCTTAGAAGAGAACCCAGAAATAAGGTTATATCAGTAAAAGTAACTAAAAGTATAAAAAGAGTAGTGAAAACAAGATATGACAGATAAAACACAAAGATCAAGAACTGCCTTTACAGTAATAACATTGATTGTTAATGGATTAAGCTCCCCAATCAAAAGATTCAGACTGGCAGTGTGAATAAGAAAATATAAGCCATCTCTATGCTGTCTACAAAAGACTCACCTTAGACACAAGGATACAAATAGATTGAAAGTGAAAAGTTGGAAAAAGCTATTCCAAGCATGCAGTAACAACAACAACAAAGTTGTTGTAGCTATACTTATATTGGCTGAAATAGACTTTAAAAGCATAGCTATTATTAGAGATAAGGAAGGTCATTATATACTAATAAAAGGTCCAATTAACCAGGAAGAAATAACAATCATAAATGTATATGTACCTAACCAGGAGAAGGCAAAACTGGCAAAATTAAAGGGAGAAATACAAGTCTCTAAAATACACCATACTCATCATTGGATAGATCATCTGGGCAGATGATCAATAAAGAAAAAGAGTGCTTGAATAATATGATAAACAAACTAAACATAATAGACATATGCAAAATACTGCACCATCAAACAGCAGGATATACATTCTTCTCAATCAGTAGGTCAAAGAATAAATTGCAAGTGAAATTAAAAAATATCACAAGATGAATGAAAATGAGATAAAAACATATCAGAATCTGTGGGATGCAGCAAAAGCAGTGCTAAGAGGGAAATTTATAACCCTCAATGCTTACATTAAAAAAGAAGGAAGTGATAAAATCAACAACCTAACTACACAGCTGGAGGGACTAAAAAAGAACAGTAAACTATGCCTAAAGGAAGTAGAAGGCATGAAATAACAAACATCAGAGCAGAAATAAATAAAATTGAGAACAAAAATAACAACAGAGAGAATTAACAGAGCCAAAAGTTGGTTCTTTGAGATCAACAAAATTGAAAAACCCTTAACTAGACTGTCAAAGAAAAAAAGAGAGAAGATAAAAATAAATACAATCAGAAATCAAAATGGGGGCACTACTACTGATGCCACAGAAATAAAAGAGATCATAAGAGAATACTTTGAACTATATGCCAACAAACTAGATAATGTAGATGAAATGGAAAAATTCCTGCAACATATGATCAACCTACACTGACCCTAGAAAAAATAGAAGACTTCAACAAACCAATCACAAGCAAAGAGATTGAAACAGTCATCAAACAACTCCCCAGAATGAAAAGCCCAAGACCAGAACGCTTCACAGGTGAATTCTACCAAGCATTCAAAGAAGATTTAATACAAATCTTACTCAAACTCTTCCAAAAAATTAAACCGGGAGGAATGCTACCAAAGTCATTCCATGAAGTCAATATCACCTTAATCCCAAGGCCAGATAAAGATATGATAGGAAACTTCCAGGAAGATGGCATCAAAGTAGGTAGGCAGGGTTCAACTCTCTCACAAAAACAACCAAGGAAGGGCAAAAAGCTTTGGATATCTGCACACCAGTAGAGTACTGTGCATCATAGGAAGAAGAGGGACAGACAGAGGCCAAATGAAAACTGTGAGTTACTTGCCCCTGTGGCTGGGAAAAGAACATATTCCCCACCCTCAAGGTGAGTAGCCTCAGTAAAATCCCCTGGCTCACTGCAGCCAAGTCAGTGGAGAAAGAACATACTCCTCCCTGAGAGGAAGAGGGATCTGATGGAGGGTAGAAAGTGGTTTCTCTCAGTGAGGTTGGCCAGCTGAGTCCCCTTTGAATCTGAAAAAGACCACAGGCAGCACTGAAGCAGCCCCAGGGAGAGTGGAGGGAGGAACCAGATCAGGCAGGCTGTCACACTCAACTGCCCTTGGAGAGAGAGAAACTCGGTCACTGAGGGGGGTAAGTGCAGAAAGGTTCCTAACCAGACAAGGAGAGAAGGAAGCCAAGAGAGACAGCCAGTAAACTGTTAGAAACCCAACTCACATAAGGGAAAGGAGGTGTGGAGAGCCAGATAGCTTTCAGAAGACTGCCCAACATGTGAAGTGGGTGTAGCTCAGTGTAGGGACAGGTACCTCACACATACTAGGTCCCTAGTTTGACTCCCAGTACCTCCTATGGCAGTTTGGGATTGTTTATAATTCCAAATATAGATATTAGATTGTTAGTAAACAGGTCTGTTTCTCTGGGCATATTAGATTGTATGAGACCCAGGGGCACATGGAGGTTGAAAGTGAATGACTGGCAAACAATTTTACATGCAAACACCACCACAAAAAGGGCAGGAGTAGCTATACTAATATCGGACAAAATAGACTATAAATGCAAAACTATTGAAAGAGACAAAGACAGATAAATTATATTAATAAAAGGGGTAATCATTCAAGAAGAAAGAACAATCACAAACATTTATGCCTAACCAGGACACCTCAAAATACATGAGGCAAACATTGAGAAAACTAATTGGAGAAATAGATTTCTCTACAATTATAGAGGGGGACTGTAATACACCATTATCACTATTAGACAGAACATCTCGACAGGGGGTCAATAAAGAAACAGAGACTTTGAATAATACATTAGAATATATAGACCTAAAAGACATAAACAGAACATTACACGAAAATATACTGTAGGATATACATTCTTCTTAAGCTCACATGGATCATTCTCCAGGATAAACCACATGCTATGTCAAAGAACAACTCTCAATGAATTAAGAAAGATTGAAATTATACAAGGTAATAGCTCTAACTACAATGGAATGAAGCTGGAAATCAATAAGAGGCAGAGAACCAGAACAGGCACAAAGATATGGAAGTTAAACAATACACTCTTAGACAATCAGTGGGTCAAGGAGGAAATTGCAAAAGAAATCAATAACTACATTTAAATGAATGAAAAAGACAATACAACATATCAAAACCTACGTAATACAGCAAAAGCTGTGCTGAAAGGGAAATTTATAGCCATAAATGCCTATATTAAAAAGAAGAAAGAGCTAAAAATCAAAGACCTAACTACACACCTGGAGGACCTAGAAAAAGAACAACAAACTAATACCAATGCAAGCAGATACAAGGAAATAACAAACATTGGAGCAGAGCTAAATGAAATTGAGAATTAAAAAAAAAAAAAAAACTAATAAAATTAATGAAACCAAAAGCTGGTATTTTGAGAAGATTAATAAAATTGGCAAACCCTTAGCAAGACTAACAAAAAGAGAGAGAAGATGCAAATACATAATATTAATAATAATAATAATAATAATGAGGAAGGGGATATCACACTGATCCCACAGAAATAAAGTGTATCATAAGAGATACTTTGAAAAACTGTATGACAACAAGATGGATAACTTATATGAAATGGCCAAATTTCTAGAAACACACAAGCAGCCTACATTGATGAAAGAATTAACTGATGAACTCAACAGACCAATCACAAGTAACGATATTGAATTAGCCATCAAAGACCTCCCAACTAGGAGAAGCTCAGGACCAGATGGCTTCACAGGTGAATTCTACCAATCATTCTGGAAAGAACTAACACCAATCCTGCTTAAATTCTTCCAAAGAATAGAAGTGGAGGGAATATTGCCTAACTCATTCTTTAATGCCAGCACCACCCTAATACTAAAGTCACATAAAGACACCACAAGAAAACTGTAGTCCAATCTCTCTAATGAAACTGGAGGCTAAAATCCTCAACAAAATACTTGCTAATTATATTAAACAGCACATCAAATGAATTACACACCACAACCAAGTGGTTTCATCCCAGGTATGCAAGGATGGTTTAACATAAGAAAATCAACATAACATACCAAATTTACAGATTGAAAGAAAAAAAATCACATGATCATCTCTATTGATGCAGAAAAAGCATTTGAAAAAATTCAGCATCCTTTCTTGATAAAAACACTTCAAATGATAATATAAGGACACTTCTTCAACATGATAAAAGGAATGTGTGAAAAAAATCACATCAATCTAACATCATATTAAATGGTGAAATCCTAAAGGCTTCTACTCTAAGATCTGGAACTAGATCACCACCCTTATTTAACATTGTGTTAGAAGTAATTGCTCAAGCACTTAGGCAAAAAAAGGATATAAAACATATCCAAATTGGAAAGGAAGAAGTAAAAATTTCACTATTTGCAGATGACATGATCCTATTCATAGAAAGTCCTAAGAAATCTACCACAAAGCTTCTAGAGCTGATAAGTGAGTTCAGTAAAGTGGTAGGATATAAGGTCAACACACAAAAACCAATAACATTTCTGAACACCAATAATGAGCAATCTGAGGAGGAAATCAAGAAAAAAAATCCATTTACAATAGTAATTAAAAGATTCAAATATCTAGGAATAAACTTAACTAAAGATGCAAAGGACTTGTACACAGAAAATTACATAACATTGTTAAAGGAAATCAAAGAAGACCTAAATAAATGGAAGAACATTCCATGTTCATGAATTGGAAGGCTAAACATCATTAAGATATCTGTGCTACCCAGATTGCTTTATAGATTTAATGCAATCCCAATAAAAATTAGAACAGCTTTTTTTTTTTTTTTACTGTTTTGGAAAAGCTAATTATGAAATATATTTGGAAGGGCAAATGGGTCAGAATAGCCAAAACATATTGAAAAAGAAAAATAAAAGAATTATGCTACCTGTCTTTAAAGCATACAACAACCTGCAGCGGTCAAAACTGTATGGTGGGAAGTGTGGGAGGTGGGCAACATGGGAATCCCAGTGGGTTCCGTGTAATATTTTGGATAATCTAAGCACCTCTTAAAATATATGTGTATATATATATATATAAATAACATTTTTGTAAGCAAATACACATATATGCACATATATTTATATATCATTTTGCAAATGTTTGTATGTATTGTGAGAATTTTGATTTTTACCCATTAAAAAAAATAAAAATAAAAATAAAAATAAAAACAAACAAAAAAAAACTGTATGGTATTGGCATGAGGATAGACATACTGGCCAATGGAACCAAATTGAGAGTTCTGGTGAAGATTTTCACATATATGGCCAACAGATATTCGACAACACCACCAAGCCCCCTCAATTGGGACAGAATGGCATCTTAAATGGTGTTTGGAGAACTAAATATCCATATCCAAAAGAATGAGAAGGATCATCTCATGCCCTATACAAAAATTAACTCAGGATGGATCAAAGACTTAAATATAAGACCTGAGGCCATAAGCTCCTAGAATTTAATGTAGGGAAGCATCTACAAGGTCTTGTATAGTAGAAAATGGTTCATAAATTTTACACCCAAAACACCAGCAATCAAAGATAAAATGGATAAATAGGACCTCTTCAAAATAAAAACTTTTGCACTTCAAAGGAGTTTGTCAAGAAAATGGAAAGGTAGCCTACTCAATAGGATAATTTATTTGGTAACCATTTGTCCGATAAGGGCCTAATATCCAGCATATATAAAGAAATCCTACATCTCAATGATTAAAGGACAAATAACCCATTTTAAAAATGGGCAAGAGATTTTAATAGACACTTCTCCAAAGAAGAAATACAAATCGCTAAAAAGCACATGAAAAGATCCTCAACATCACTAGTTATTAGGGAAATACAAATCAAAACTACAATGAAATATCATCTTACACCTATTAGACTGGTGGCTATTTTTTAAAAACCCAGAGAACTATCATGTTGGAGAGAATGTGGAGGAAAGGGAACAGTTATCCATTGCTGGTGGGAATGCAGAATGATGCAGCCATTGTGGAGGACAGTTTGTTGGTTCCTCAGGAAGCTAACTATAGAACTGCCATATAACTCAGCAATCCCACTTCTGGGTATATACCCAGAAGAATTGAAAGCAGCTAATCCATCAGATATTTGCACACCTATGTTCATAGCAGCATTATCTATTATTGCCAAGAGTTGGAAGCAACACAAGTGTCCATCAATAGATGAATAGATAAGCAAATTGTGGTCTATACAAACAATGGAATATTACTCAGCTGTAAGAAGGAATGCAGTATTAACGCACAGGACAACATGGATGAATCTTGAAGACCTTATGTTGAGTGAATTAAGCCAGTCACTGAAAGCCATGACCTCCCTGATATGACTTAAGCAAATTGATCAGACTCACAGATCTAGAGTCTGGAAGATAGTTAACAGGAGAAAGAAAGGGAGTAGAGGGTGGTGAGCCAATGCTCAATCTGGGCAGAACCTATGATAATGTGGAAGGAGGTTGTTGGGAAGTATATGGGGGTGATCCGTGGTGCAGTGATGTGTTTGGGACTGATGGTGCAGGAATGGGAGGGGGAGTGAGGTGGGAGGTTTCTGCTGGAATATCCATGGAACTGGGCAGGGAAGGCTGGAGGAAGAACCAGGTGAACTCTGGGTATTTGTAGGTCTGTGGTTAAAACTACAATGGAAGGAATGTTTTTTGGTAAATATGGCACGTGAGGGTTACTGATGCAGAGAATGGGTGGTGAGGGATATGCAAACTAAGGCACATCTGGGGCAAGCCTCTGTGGAATATATTCACAGTGTGTTATTTCAGTGGGTGGAGACCCACCCAATAAACAAGAAAATAGTCAATTCCCATCCTGGGGAGTCCTCCTATGTTCTCAATTAGAGGGGCAAGAATCTCTCAAGAACACAAGCAGTACCTAATGAAAGAAAACAGACCAATATGTCAAGTCAGCAATATTATTGCATGTAACTATGAACTTTATTCTTCAAAAATTGAAACTTAGTGGTTACCATAAGATCCAAATGCAAGGGGAAAAAAGAATAGAATAGATGGAACATAAAGCATTTTTAAGGCATAGTAACTGTTCTGCATGATCTTGAAATGATGTATACAGGCCATTATAAACTTTGTCAAAACCTATAAAAGTATAAGTGCAAAATGTAAACCACAATGTAAATCACTGGCCATGGTTAGCAGCAATGCTTCAATATTTTTATACCAATTTTAACAAATGCACCATACACATATAAAATGTTATTAGAGGGGAGAGTAGGAAAGGGGGAGGGGATTGTGTATATGGGAACCCCCTGTATTTTCTAGTGACTTTTCTGTAACCTAAAGCTTCTTTGAAGATAAAGAAGAAAAAATGAGACACTGGGGGAACATATGGAAGAAACTGTCAATATACAAAAAAGATAACAGATCTTATGGTGATGAAAGAATGAAAAATATTTATTTTTTACTTTTGTATTTTATTTTTATTATTATTATTTGCTTACTTTTTGGCTTTTTTTTTTTAAGGAAGGTTTTGGAATGCAGAGGGGTCACAACTGTGACCGGGAAGGATCATTGGTGTGGGGTGTCAGTGATGGGAGGATGTATGGAGAACGGTTCACCTGGGGCATGCCTCTACAGCATGTGAATATGTTCTAGTGATCATGGGGCATTGTCTTGATGAGTGGAGACCCACACAATAACTGAAGGAAAATTGAATTTCCATCGTGTGAATTCCTGCTACATTCTATAATAGGGCAACAAGAATCCCCCAAGTACATGGGCAGTGGTGCCTAGACAAGGACAGACTATTATGCCAGGCCTTTGATATTGATGGTTGTACTTATAAACCTTGTTTTTGTTAAATTTAAACTTAGCCTAGTATTATATATTGCCTGAGAGTTACCTCCTGAAAGCCTCCTTGCTGCATAAACGTGGCCTCTCTCTAAGCAAACTCAGCAAATAAACTCTCTACCTTTCCCCTGGCATCAGACACGACTTCTGGAGATGAACCTCCCAGGCAACGAAGGATTATTACTAAGTGCCAACTAGTGATGCATTTGGAAAAAGACCTTGATTAAAAGTTGGAAATGTTAAATATAAATGTTTTTTCACGGCTAAGAGATTTCAAAGTGAGTCAGGAGGTCATTCCAGAGGTTACGCTTATGCACATCTCAGCAGGATCTCACTGACTGCCACAGTGAACAGTGTCTCAAACAACAGGACTCCTGGGACTTTAGAGAGATCTAGACACTAGAAACAGGGCAGACATCTCAGGAATTTGGCACACTGTCAGTGGGCCTTCTTTGAAATAAATATATATATTTGTAACAGAGTTAGAATCATTTATAATTTCCCTACACATGGCTTTTCTGTCCCTGTTATTTGCACTTATAATTAGCACTATACTCATTAAATATATGTCCCAGAGACTTAAATCTTCAGTCTGTAAATATGCCAGTCTGTAAATATGCCAGTTGAGCCCTGGAACTCAGCAGAGTTGCAACACATACTCTCCAGTTCACTGGACTCACCCAGGACAACTAACAAAAGGATGATGATGGACAACCCCCATCCCAAAAAACAAAGAATATCTACAATTGCAAGCAAGACAATTCCATCCATCTTCCCCATGGGATCTAAGTCCCCTCTCAATCAGAAGCAGAGTGGGCATCATTATCCCCAATTCCTCAAGATTGATGAATGAACAAACATAAGAGGGGGATACAACTATGGACTAAAGTAGACTTATTTTTATTCTAGCAATGGAAGAACTTATATCATGGATATAAAGGCCACAGCCACCAGATGTTCTGAGTGGAGGGAGAGGGAAGAATTGGCGTAACATGGGGCATTTTGGGGACATTGGAATTTTTCTGCATGACATTGCAATGACAGATACAGGCCATTATACATTTTGTCAAAACCTAAAAAAGTGTGTGCTGCAAAGTGCAAACTATAATGCAAACTATAGAACATAGTTAGTAGCAATGCTTCAATATGTGCTCATCAATTATAATACATGTACGACACTAATGAAAGATGTTAATGTAAGAAAATGTGGGAGGGGCAGGGAGTGTGGTATATGGGAATCCCCTATATTTTTTATGTAATATTTATGCAATTTAAACTTCTTTTAAAAAAAGATATACCTATAAAACAAAATGAAAAAGATATTATAATAAAAGAAAATTATGAATCATATCCTCATGAATATGGATGCAAAAATTCTCAACAAAATACTCACTAATCCAATTCAACAGCACATTAAAAAATTATTCCTCATGATCAAGTGAGTATTATCCCAGGCATGTAAGGGCAGTTCAACACAAGAAAATCAATCAGCATAATACACCACATTAATAAACCAAAGAAGAAAAATCACGTGATCATCTTGACTGATGCAGTAAAGGCATTTGACAAAATCAGCATCTTTCCTTGATAAAAACATTCCAAAAGATAGGAAATGAAGGAAACTTTCTCAACATGTTTAAAGGCATATATGAAAAACCCACAGCTATCTTCATACTCAATGGTGAAAGCTTGAAAGATTTCCCACTGAGAGCAGCAACAAGACAAGGATACCCACTATCACTACTGTTGTTTAATATAATGCTAGAGGTTCTAGCTAAAGCAATCAGGCAGGAAAAAGAAATAAAAGGCATCCAAATTGGAAGAAAGAAGTAAAATTTTCATTGTTTGCAGATGATAGATCCTATACCTGAAGAATCCAAAAATATCCACAACAAAGTTACTAGAGCTAATAAATGAATTCAGCAGAGGGGCAGGATACAAAATTAATATGGAAAAATCATTAGCGTTTCTATGCACTAGTAATGAGCAATCTGAGGAGGAAATCAGGAAAAAATTTCCGTTTACAATAGCAACAAAAAGAATCAAATATTTTGGAGTAAACTTAAGCAAGGGCATAAAGAACTTGTATTCAGAAAACTACAATGCATTGCTAAAAGAAATCAAAGAAGACCTAAATAAATGGAAGAACATTCCATGTTCATAGATGGGAAGACTAAATATTGTTAAGATGTCAGTTTTACCCAAATTGATATACATATTCAGTGCAATCCTGGTAAAATTTCCAACAGCCTTTTTTTTTTTTTAACGAAAAGGAAGACCCAATTATCAAATTTATTTGGATAGCTAAGGGGTCCCCAATAGACAGAAACATTTAAAAATGGAAGAATGAAGTTGGAGGACTCCTACTTCTGGACTTTAAATCAGATTACCTAGCTACAGTGGGAAAAACAGCATGGTACTGGCATCAGAACAGACATCTAGACAAAGGGAACCAAACTGATGGTTCAAAAATAGACCCTCACATCTATGGTAAAGTGATTTTAACAAGGTTGTTCTGCTGGGACAGAACAGTCTATTCAACAAACGGTAGTCAGAGAACTGGATATTCATATGCAAAAGAAGGGAACAGGACTTCTACATCACATCTAATACAAAATTTAACTCAAAATGGATCAAAGACCTAAATGTAAAAGCAAGAACCATAAAACTCATAGAAGAAAATGTAGGGGAACATCTTCAAGACCTGGTGTGTGTGTGGGGGGGTGTTCTTACACAGAAAACATGGGCTGCGAAAGAAAAAATGGATAAGTGGGACGTCCTCAACCTTAAACCCTTTGTGCTATAAGGAATTAGTCAAGAAGGTGAAAAGGCAACTCATTCAATGGGAGAAAATATTTGGAAATCACATATCCAATCAGTGTTTGATTTCCATGCTATATAAAGTGATTAAACAGCTCAACAATAAAAGAGAAAGCAATCCAATTAAAAAATGGGCAAAAGACTTAAACAGACATTTCTCCCAAAAGAAAATATAAATGGTGAAAAGGCACATGAAAAAATGTTCAATATCACTAACTATTAGAGAAATGCAAGTGAAAACTACAATGAACTATCACCTCATACCTCATAGAATGGCCATTATTTAAAAAAACATAAAACAATAAATGCTGGAGAGGATGTGGAGAAATAGGAACACTCCTTCACTGTTGGTGGGAATGTAGAAAGGGTCAGCCTCTGCAGCAGACAGTTCGTTGGTTCCCCAGGAAGCTAAATATAGATTTGCTTCATGATCTGGCAATCCCTCCACTAGGAATATATTCAGAAGAACTGAAAACAGGAACAAAAACAGATATTTGCACACCCATGTTCATAGCAGTGTTATTCACAATTGCCCAAAGATAGAAACAACACAAGTGTCCATCACCCAATGAATAGATACACAAAACGTGGTATATACATATGATGGAATACTATGCTGCTGTAAAAAGAAATGAATTTGGGACACATATAATAACATTTCTGAACCTTGAGCACATTGTGCTAAGTGAAATAAGCCAGACACAAAAGGACAAATATAGTATGGTTTCACTAATATGAACCAAATACGAAGAATAAACACATGGAGTTAAAACCTAGACTATAGGTTACTAGGAGAGAGGATGAAGACTGAGAAGGGGTACTGATGCTTAAGGTATGTGGAATTTTCAACTAGCTTGACTATAAAAGCGTGGAAATACAGTTTATGGTAATGCATTATAGTGTGAGTGTAACTAACAGGGATGGTTTATAAATGGGTTTTTTGGCTAAAACAAAGTTACCTCACTATTACAAGGTGGTAAGAATATAGCGATGCATGGAAAAAACATAATTAATGTAATTTTTGGACTATAGTTAACAACAATATTGTAATATTGTTGCATCAGTGTCAAAGAAGGTACTATTTCAACGCTAAAGGATTTTTCCTTTTGGATAAGGAAAATGTCCTAAGTTTGCTGGGGTGGTGACTGCAGAACTCTGTGATGAAAGTGAGAGTCACTGAGTGTATAATTTGGGTAGAATGTACAAGGCATAGGACTATATAATACAGTCAACTATGTGGTGGAAGATGGACTGTGGTTAAGTTTAAAGTACAAATAGGAGAATGTTCTCTCATGAACTATAACAAATGTAAAATATAAAATACTGATACATAGTGATAATAATAGAAGGTATATGGAAAAAATATATCAAGTGTATGCTATGGACCATAGATAGTGGTAATAGTCTGATCATGTTCTTTCATAATCTGTAACAAATGTTCCATAACAATGTAAGTTGTTGGTGCAGGGGTGATGTATGGGAATTGTGCACATTATGCATGGTTGTTTTGTAAGCTCACAACTTGTCTAATAAAAAAATGAAAAAAAAAATAAATATAAAACTCTTAAGAAAAAGAGAGAGAGAGAGAACATACTACTCAAATAGCCCCACATTTGTACGGGCTGCCTTGGAGGCAGTGATATCATTATTCTCTAAGAATACTGAAGATGACATTCTTTTATGAGACTTGAGGATGGGGAAGATAACCAGGAGGATCCTTTTTAATGATAATGTCATATGGACCTCCTCTGATTAGACAAGCACGTTTAGGCTGGCCCTTCCTCAATGACAAACTAATCTCCCCACAGCCTCAAACTCTGTCTCCCTTTCTAGAAGCCTTTTCCAAAACGAGGAGATAAATAGATACATACATGCATCATCAATGAATGTATAATGTGATAAATTAAATTAGAGGAAACAAAAAAGTTTACCTCATCTTCTAGGGCATATATATCAGGAATATGTTCTTATACCAACGCATATGTGTGTATGGGGAGAGGAGTATTGTTTCATTTTTTTCAGGGTGTCCTAACTTGTGATTAGAAATTTTGACTAAGGGAACAGTAATTTCTTTAACAACTCTAAGAAATGCATGCATTTAAATTTTACTATAAGTACTACTTGTTAGCTCTGTCATGTTTCTGAGCAAGAGCACAATTTGAATTTCTACCTTTTCATGATTACATGCATTAGCCAAATGATTCTGTTTAGGTGGTCACAGAGCTCAGAATAAAATAAAAGCCCATTTTACTATTTTATATTTGTACTTTACCATTCTCAGAACTTTTTCATACACATTGTTCAATGTGACCTCTCATTATCCCTAGAGATGAGGAGTCACTTGCAGAAGGCCAGGCATCTATATCGTGGTAGGCTAAAAGACCAGACTGCAGAATCACTGACTTCCCATCAGTCACCTACCATCCTTTCAAATCTCTGCTTTGGATTTATAAAAAAAATTACTCAAGCACAAGAAGCCTCAACCAAGTCATGATGACAAGAAGGAAGGGAATTGATAGCATTATAAATGATGTAAGCAAGAAAAAGAAAACGGAAATATAATTTATTGAAGCCAAATTGGTAAATAATTTATGCATACTTCTAATTTTTTTTTTTGGAGCTAAAGGAAATATAATTTTAAATTATCTCAATATATCAAAATGAATAAGCTGAAAAGTGTTAAATATAGAAGTGAAACTTAGAGACACAGTTCCATAATATGCATATTTTTCTGCAGATATTTGTTTGAAGGTACCATTTTTAGATTATCTTATTCAAGTATGTGCTGGTTTTCCTACCTGCAACAGTATCTCAACTTCTAAATCATGAAAACGATTTTAGTGGTGATGAACACGCAAAAGTAAAGTGAAAACTTAATTCTAATCAAACAAGTTCTGCTTAATTCAATATTCTTAATATCCTGTTTCCATACATTCTCTCCTATTTGTTTGCACACATTCCCTTCTATCTGTATCATAATTCAGAATTTCACTGTCTCTTGCCTACACTGATACAACTGCCTTAAAACTGGAATACCTGCTACAGTCTTATCACAAGAAACTTATACTCCATATTTTCATCTTCCTCCCACCATAATGTTTATCTTTAAAAAATGCAAATCATGTAAATTTCCAGTATGGCCCACAAGGCCCATTAGTATTTGGTATCTTCCATCCTCATATTTCAAGCTCCTTTCATATTTAAAGCAAATCCATTTAATTATGACATTTAAATTTCTTATTTATATTTGCAAACCCTCAAACCAACTCGCTTTTGGATATGTGAGGTCTCTGCATAGGCTGCTCCTTCAACAAAGAAAATGTTTTTCCCTTTTCTTTGCTTAGCTAACTCTTCCTTATCTTCCAAACTTCACTCAAATATCTGAGTGAAAGAGAGAAGGAAACACAAAATCAAGAATGGTTCATATGATCAGATTTAAGTTTTTCAAAGATGATTTCAGCTGACTGCCAAAGTGGAAGTAGGCCAGTCTGAAGACTATTTCCAGTCTTTGGTGTAGATTAGATTCTTAGACTAGCGTGATAGCATGAGCAAACATGGGACTTCATACAGCTCTACCTTATGTCTATCTAGTACCCTCAATTATTATGGTACAGAACAGTATTTGAAAATTCAACTCTATGAATATTTTTATGCTACTAGGAAAGTCGTTTTACCTAAAGACCAATTTGCTCATCCCATATTTTTTACATGAGAATTAAATAAAATCAAATAATTGAAAACTTAGCACAAAAGCCTGAAACACAGTGTAATAAGGACTTTACCTATGAAAGGATCAAATCTGGTAAATTTCAGATAGATTATTAAAAAAAGGTAAAGTAATTCAAATTCTGGACGAAAAATTATAGGATAAAAATGACCCCTTAGAAGTCATATAAGCTGAAAATAAAATTTAAATAAAAATGAAAGTTTCAGATAATCTCAACAATGTATAAAAAGAAAGTAGAGTGACAAAGACATTTTCAGATGTGTGTGTGCTCAGATGTTTGTCCTTGACTCACTACTCTGTCACAGTTTTTTTCAATGGGCAAGTTATTTAACTTCTTGCATTATCAAACTTTTTGGATATATGATAAGGCTCTTGGACTATATAAAAACAAAATTTCTTCTCATTTTCAAAATTAACCACCAGATGATACATGCCTATTTTGTGCAAAGCAATCTATTGCATGCTGCCAATCTAATAACTAGATGAGGCAGTTAATTCAATTAAAATACAAGTTAGATACATATCAAGTATCAGAGAAGGAAAACACAACAAATTATCTGTTTATTATAAAAAGCTCTCATCTTCTGTGATAAAACAAAAAGATTCTTGGGGATTTATTTCTAATGATAAACTACATGCAAAATATTTATTAGAAATATATTTATGGTCATCCCAGAGGTAACTCTTACGCACACCTCTGTAGGAGCTCATAGAACATCTAAGTGCCTATCACCCCACACAGAGGGGTTCCCGAGAGCTCCGGAGACACCCAGGTCCTATATAAGGGGGGATAGCCCCAGAGACTGATGCTTTATCAGTGGGTTCTATTTTGGAATCTGTGCTCCTGAGAGTGACAGAATTAGACTCAAATAAGTCCTCCCTGCACATGGTTCA